>JAWNNH010000139.1:0-11053 GCA_035043045.1 Hirtodrosophila alboralis | reverse complement strand
TGAATGTTATGAATGTTAACGCTCAAGCAGTTTCACTCACATTATATACCGTGAACCTGAAATAACTCATGAAAAAGGCAATCACTCACAATAGAGTAAAATACTTCACTGCTACGAAAAAAAAATTCTTTTGCAAAAAAGAAAAATTCACACAATACGTGGAAGGGGGATGACTTTCAGCACATTGTGCAGCCTAACGACAACTAGTTCTGGTAAATGTGGTTGTGTGGTACAGATCGTTGTTTCTGTTTTGTTTTTTTGTAGTAATACATACAAATATAATAATAAGTGAAAACATTTTCAGCCTTATTTATATTAATCACACATTGAATATTGAAACATAACATGAATCAACATAAAGTTAGGCAAAATAACATTTGATTTCGCATTTGCTCTCAAGTGGGAAAGTTTCCCACTTTTATTAGGTAAAGAGTTGAAGTGGAAAACCCTAATTAAAAAATGGGCTGCTTATATAATTTCAGAATAATTTATCATTTTCTACCTGTAGTGGGTTCACAATGTCATTTTTGCATTGTAAAAGTAGCAAGTGTTTGGCGCGTCAACGCATAATATGCGTCGCATATGCACACATATGTATATATACGTGTTAGCAATGCTCAATGAACATGTGACTAAAGCATGAGCCGACCTATGTCTTAGAGCGAAATAGATAGACAGTCATTCACAACTATTCAACGAAAAATTCACTGAACTTTCACAATTTTTAAGGGTGAGTTATGAGTGAGTCAGCAACTTACTGAAAATTATGTGAGTGATAGTGAGTGAAGTGAGTGTTTCACTCACACTCAATACTTAGTGAACATTGCTTGTGTGAGTGAGTATAATTTTTGTTTTTGTGAACGTGAACATCATTCAACTCGTGTTTGTTTCAATACATTTAGAGTGCATTCAAAAAGTTAGCCACTCACTGCAGATCTCTGATGCGCATCCAACCGAGACCACACACTGCATATATTTTGTTGTTGCAGACATTTTGTCGTGTGTGGTTGGAAAAACCCATCAATGTATTTTGTTTTTGTGTGCTCACCCGCAATCGACACTTGTGTGCTCGACTGCTCGTGTGCGACAGCGTGAGTCCGGTGAGCTATGACACGCCCATCATTGATTTAGACTATGGTTCCATCGGTGATCAGTTAATCAGTTCGAAGCAACTTTTGATGATGACATTAAGACTTGATTGTTGTATCTAATATCACAACTCAACAAAGATATTTGAACTAAACCTAAGCAGTTTTAATCTCTTTCTTAACCCTTCTGTCTCTTTCATATAAGTTAATGTGCATCTTATGAAAATGTGCTCAACGTTCTACAAATTTTATAAGCACATTTTTCAACACTTACAATTGCCATTTAAATGTGTGAATAATACGGGGGGCTGACGAATCCTTCACTGAGCATTCGTCATCACTTTCCGAATCGTTTAACGTCGTTTCCACTAATAGATACGGTAAGACATCTTCATCAGGAACGTCATTGCTTTCACCGTGTGCCTTTTTATGACCCACATCATGTGTGAAATGAAATACTTTGGTCAAAGATGTCATTAATTAAATACCACCTCTGTTTCTAGTTATCAAACCAAGCTGTGCTCGCCTTAAAGCTATCATCACTTAATCGCTTCGCAAAACTCCATAGCATTTTCCTTTAATATTTTAACAGAATTAAGCGTGTTTTGATCTCTAGCGGTTGTAAACCAATCTAAAACTGCTTTGTTAATTTGTTTTCGAAAATTGGGTATTTTGTTCTTTTGCTGTATCCAGAACATCCCGATTCAAATGACATTATATAGTGAAAACCGTATTTGCTGGGATACCATATTTCTCAGCCACTTCCATTTTTTTTTTTTCACTTTTGATTTCTTTAATAAGTTTTAATTGTTCTTTAAGAGATAAACATTTTAATACGCCTTTCTGTGCCATGGTCTTTTTGCGCTGATACTTTTCACAATGAACATTAAGCCCGACTGACAAAGAAGTACAAAAAATACGTGTTTCCTAAATCTATTTCACCAGCCATCTAGTTGTTGATGCAATATTCTATTAGATTGCATCATCATATGTTTATGTACATCATTATAAAATATCTGAATGAGCTGGTAATAGAAGCATAAAACAGAAGGAAAAAAAAACCGCACTAATTTGTGGATTTCCCCGAAAAATTCGATTTGCAGAAGGAATGGTGAAATTCGACTTATCACAGTTCGAGTTACGGAAGCAGAATTATACGTACTTATTTCAGTAAACGCTGTTGCCATTGGATTTCGTTCTCGTTAGAGAAAACTCGAGTTGCAGACGTTCCAGTTACGGAAATATTTAAAAGACTCTTGCTCTGGACATTTTGTGATCAAAATAAAAACCTAATGCACTGATACTTAAAAATGTTATATGCCAATTTTAAATATTTTTCTAGCAAGTGCATGAAGAAGAATTGAATTGAATCGTAAAAAATAACGATTTAGAATTCTCCGTTTAATTATTATTACTATTATCTTACTATATACTTAGGAGAAACAAAAAATTATTTATTTTGCTAAAAAAAGAAGCTTAAAACCGGAAATAAATTGCATAAAATGTTGTTGTTCTATCTTAATAATAAAAAAAAATGGCTTCTCCTAAAGTTTTCAAAGTTTGCATGTAATCGCTAATTTTAGCACTATATGTGAGGGAAGTATCCAATAAATTCCGTGTGTCATCACATTAAAAGTAACCGAGAAGAATCTGCAGGAGTCTAAGGTATGAATAGCCTAATGCGTAGTGTTGTAAAGTGACGATCGCATAGATAAAGAATCCAGTATAATGCCACCCCCTTTCCCACCCACCACAAGAACACACTATACATTATTTAACGTTTTTATATTTGCTTTTGCGTTGTTGCATTTCTTTGGGGGATTTTTTTTTCATTTTTATTTCTAAGATTGCAGTTTCAATTGAAATTGTATCGCGAACTCTTATCTGTAGAATCCACTGTTTAAGCTATCAATGGTTTAAAATTAAACAAGTACGAAGGTTGCCCAGTAAATTTGTCACATTAGGTAACGTAGTTAAAAATACACAGTTGAAATGTATTAGATAAACATTTTTTATATCGATAAGATTAGTACTACATATTTTTATATGATGATTAGAATAAACCTTAAATAATAAACCTAACAATAATACAAATCAAAAATTTCTTAACAATAATGGTTTAATTTTTTTTTTAAGTCTTTTCTTAAGCGACACGAAAAATTCAATTATACCATGGATATCAACCTTAAAAAACTTTCACAATATTTTATATTATACAAAATTTAATACAATTTATTTTATAGCTGCATTAAGAATTAAACTATAAACATTTTTACTGAAACTAATTTTATTTTATCTAATGAGCACATTCATCATCAATGTTTAAAACATTTTAATTTATTTCCTATTCACAAAAATTCTGGAACTTATTTTTATTTTTGCTCACATCAGCTGATTTCGTTTTACGCCAATTTTTTTTAGAGTAGAGCATCAATTATTGGAGATTCTCGCCACATTTTTAACAATAAAGCTGTCAGTAGTTCTGGAAAAGAAGCTGCTTTCTAGGATGGGAAATTAATCCAAACAGGAAATTGTATATTAGTATTGATCTTTGATTTAAAACCAACAATATGTATTTTTAAATCAATTAATGTGTTCTTTACAAGCATAACACATTTCAACTATTGATTGTTGATCAATATTTGCATATAAGGAGCCATATTACACTTTTACTTCTAGTTGCTCAATTCTTCAAATTACCCTCGTATCTACCTTTCATATATTTAAAAGGCATTTTGTATATATGTATGTAAGTCAGCAATCATTTTTATTAGCGGTCTGTTCTGCAAGTCTTGATATATTCGGCAGCAGCAGAAGCTGTGGGTCGCCATTGAATAAGGAGATGCTCTTTCTATGTCCCTCTCTCCTTGAACTACATGCGGTCCTCCATCAGTTGTCAGAATATTTAGTTGTTACAGCGCCAGCGAGAAGTTCAATCGATTTCACACTCACACTAACTAACACATACACACACAAACAATCGCTTACTCACCACAGTCGGTCTCTTCCAATTGCAAATTTGTTCTGCGTGTGGCACAGTGGTGCAATGTATTGTTACAAAAACATCGATGTTAAAGCAAAAAACATCGATACTATTAAAAACAAATAATTAAATGATGTTTTTAAATAATCAATTAATCTCCAAGTATTTATATCATCATAAAATACATATATTTCGGTCAAAATTCTAGAAAAAAATTAATCTTAATTTAAACTTGAAATCTATGAGTTAGGAATTATGCTGATTTGATGTCAAACAACTTTGTTTATCAAAATCTTTTTACTATCTGTCGAAGTCATTGGCAGCACTAGACTTTGAAGCTAGACCAAGAGCACAATATAAAGTAAAGATAAAATTCTTAATATATTTACATAATATTTCTTGTGTGCTTACCTACCCAATTTCTTAACCGCACTCTCCAAATTGGAATGTAAGAAACCAATTTCTTACGCTACCGACTATCGTAAAAAAAAAACATCGATTGTATAAATAGTGCTTCGATGCTTTTGCACTACTTATTGCAATGCAACGGCCATGCCGGTCACGTAATTCAGCGACGACGACCCCACTGTAAACAGAGGTGCTGGCGCGCAGCAAATGTGTGAGTTCCCGCTGTTCTGTCTGTTTCGCACCAAAAAATTTTTATTCCAACACACTTACACATATTCATGTATAGGTACGAAGCACGCTAATACCGACGTCGACTTCGTCGTCGCATGGCGAGTGTGACGCGCATGCCAGCACAGCGAATTCGCACATAGCTATACAAACCAACACATAGCCGTCAACAGTTTCACCTCGACGACCTGCCGCCTCGCATCGTTGTCTCTTCGTGCAAGAGCCAAAACGCCCGTTGGTCGTGGTCGTGTTATGCTCTCACAGAGCGTTTTCGACATAGACTCGTTAGCAGTTGTTTGATTTTTTTCGCCGCAACATTCGCCGCCACTGTTGCGGGCAATGCATACAGTTGTGTGACGAGTTGAATTGTCGTTGCTCGTGTTTTTTTCGCTCTGGCTTTCAGTAGCACGAAATTCGTCGAAGTAACGCTGAGAACAACGCAGAAACGCGCGCGCGTTCCAACTTCACTTTACTTTTTCACTGTTGTTCGCATTGCTTGATTTTTTTTGTTTTTTGTTTAATTTGTGGTTTTGTGTGTGTGTGTGTGTGCTCATATGAATTTTTTTTTTCGTTGCTTCGACAAAAGTTCACACAAAAATGTAAAGAAAATTTAGCTGTAAGAAGCGCAGCAGAACGTGGAAAGTGCCAGCGCCCAATGGGTGCAATCTTTTCTTTAAATTCTCCTCTCATCATAGCACAAATCGCAGTTGTTCTCGGTCGTGTGTAACTAATCATCTCCCCACTCTTTTTTGTCTGTGTGCATGCCGTTACACGATTATTGCGCTGTCAGCAGCAACGACGACGACACTGGCGTTGAAGTGGGCAGCAGCTTAAATTGCTGCTACCTCAGCCCGCCACCCCCCACAAAGAAAGTTCTTTGGTTGATGCAAAGCACAACAACTAAAACAACACTCGATTAAGAAGGTCAGCAGCGACGTTGGCGCACTTGAACACTCTCGGTACGCTCAAAACAAAAAATCAAATAAAAAAAACGTGCTCTCTGCAACAAAAAAAGCGCAGCAGTGGCGGCGCTGCACAGTGTTTTTCTCTTTTTTCGCTTCTACTGTTGGGTGCTGAAGGTAACGAGCATGTTGATCAACCGCGACTCACTTCTCGAAGGTAAAAGCAATATTTTTTAAAAATCATATAAACAAAATACACTGGAAAAATGTTGTAAAAATAATTACTTTTTAATTGTACCAACAATAGCGCAAACACACAGTGGAAGGGCGGTAGAAAGAGTGTTTTCAAAGTGATTTTACCTGTTGAAATTGACACTCTTTTTTTCTCTCTCTCTCTCTGGGAACATGTGTTGGTTGCGCTCGTTGGTGTGTTTGTGTGTATGTGTGTGCATGTGCATGGGCATGAGTGTTTGCTCTGCTTCCTCTCTCGCGCAATTCTTCTTCAACCTGCCGCCCGCTCACCAGAGCGATCGCCGGCAAGAGGTCGCGCGGCAAAAACTAAATTCAATTAATACTTATTATGAATTTTTAAAAGCTGCATTTGTATTTGCGCATATCTGTGTGAACAGGTGACCGTTTAAATCAATTTACACTCATGCGATTAGGGTAAAAATGAGTACAAAGGAGGTGGTATTTCGTATACAGGTGTGTTACAGAAATCTCTAGAGAATTGACGTCGGGCTGGTTTTGAAATCTATAGTAAAAACAGTCGGTGTCACAGAAGTTCGAGAGATTTAATTTTTTTTTAACTTCCACTGGCGATTTAACATCGAAAAACAGACCTTGCCAACTGTACGGTTGACTTTCAGTGGGATTGCCTTTTTAGGGTTGTCATCGGGAAAATATTATTTTGTTAAATATTTGATGGTTTTTTTTTACTTTAACTTTCGATAAACAAAACTGAAAAGATTAAATGTTATTACATTGTTCGTAAAATCAAAATATTAATGGATCTAAACCTTGATTATTTTTACACAAGATAAATTTAAAAATGTTCTAATTTATGACCCGCCAAATTTAGGGATAAGTATGACAATAAGATTTTGCTTACAATTGATCTTCTTCCAATTGGTATTCACATTTATCGATCTCATATAAATCTGTCAACTAACTTGCGCCATAAATATGATATTTTTAAGAAATTAATATACAATTAAAACGCAATGAATTTAGATAAAATATTAGAAGACCGACTTTAATATTTTTTATTTTTTATCTTTTAAAATACACTTATATTGAAAATTTTTCATTGAAATTTTAATAAAATTAAACATCGAATTTTTTCGAACTCAATTGCAATAATAAATAATAAGCTGCTAGCAGCGTTGACTAAAGACTTTACTAAAGATTTTGAAAAATAAAAAATGAATTAAAACAAATTAAATTTGGAAAAATTAAAATGCAGATAAATAGAATAAATATTATTGTTTTAACTTTTTCCACTACTTTTATTTTTAGAAAATCGTTTATATGTGTATTTACACAAATCTCTGGTTAAAACAGTAGAGATTTTGAAATAATCGAGTTAAGGTTGGAATTCGGTTGAAAGAGGTTTCCGTGACAACCCTGATAGTGAGCTAAATTTAATGATTTCCTTAAAATCAATGTAAAAACGATTCCAAATGTTGATGTTGGTTTTAACTTAAATCCAAGAATATCTATTTGGTTTTTATTCAAGTCTAACAAGTAAGAAATGAAATAATTTTCGGCATGCAGAACCTAGATACCCTTAGAATAGTACCAAGTATAGAAATATTCTATTATACCCTTTTCACTTTACTGAAAACCTTTTGACTATATTAACATTGTCATTCAATGAAAGAAAATGATATCATTCATATCTTTAGCTTGTGTTTTTTCTTTTAGAATTATCAAGCATAGATTATCGTCAATTAGTTAAAAAACTTGTCTTAATATTTTTTCAAATATATTTAATTTACTTTGTGCTCGTTAAAAACGATTGAAAAACAGTTACTATTGTTAATTAATATTAAATTAAAGAAAAAAGTAAAAATATTCTTATACAGCAAATTCTAATTTTTATTCATTTCTAACATTGTCAATCTCCATTCTTAGAAGATATATATAAAATTAAAATGATATACCAACTCATTTAAATCTTTTTTTCTATTTTATAAAATAGTTTTACTTAATTTCATAAATAAACATTTTTTACTCTATCTCCGAATTCTTGTGTGTAATCGTCAGATTCGATTGTTGTCGTGCAATATATCGATTACTCCGACCGATAACTCATATATTTATCGTTTAGGTATGTCTGGGGTACATTTTAATGCTTGTGTTTCGTTTAGATTAAAACTTTAACTATGTTTTTAAATAAAACAGTAGTTTTTTATTTTATGTTCAATCCGATATATTTCGAAATTCGTCATCAGAGATTTTTTTTCACAGCGTCCTGTTCGT
The DNA here is from genome assembly GCA_035043045.1 of Hirtodrosophila alboralis. Classification (NCBI taxonomy): domain Eukaryota; kingdom Metazoa; phylum Arthropoda; class Insecta; order Diptera; family Drosophilidae; genus Hirtodrosophila; species Hirtodrosophila alboralis. Next base: position 2,960 of record JAWNNH010000139.1, on the reverse strand, counting down.
CAGCTGTGGTGTTTAATATTATTAATTTTATTTTATTTAAAAACATAATTTGACCTCGAGCCGACTAAACTAATCTTCTAACAAACAAAGCTCACAAAAAATCGCAACTACAATTAAAACTTAAGCTTCATATTAGAAAAAAGTAAAAGTAAAAGTTTACATATGATAAATGCGAATAAATTTGATGTAAACAAAATAGTTGAAAGCTCTTGTAACCATTGATGCCAAGTAAAGGCAAATTAATTTTTGAAAATAATATTTACTTTATGTACTTATAAGGGTTTATATAATTGTAATTTGCATTTCATTTTAAATGGCTCAATTGAAATACTGACTGCGATCTGTGTTTGTTATATTTGATATGTTGCAGTGATGCGCTTTCGATAACATGTGGATTCAAATTCACATTCAATCGGAATCCACATATGTGGATTTGAAAATGAGAGTATGATTGAGTGTGTCTATTTCACCTTTTAAAAATTTTTCGCATTATCTACCCATTGTTTGGTATGAAGTGGTAATGTCCAGTATTTTCTGTAATCTTAGCTATAATATAATGTTATCCATTGCAAAGATAACAAGAACAAAAAGGCTTTCTTCGACCTACCGAAGTTTAATACTGTCCTGTAAAAATATTAAAAATAGAAAAAACGTTACTTAAGCGACTATAGGATTTTATCGTCCGGTTTTATACAAATTTTGTCAGAATTTTAAGAGCGTCTTGAAACTTAGAACTGGAAGTTGATCGTTTTTGAACAAACTTAGGAAGATTTTGACTATAACTGGTAAGCTTAATACGTCGATTGATTGTTTGTATGGCAACTATATGATTCACTACGTTTCACTTGAATAGCTAACCAGGACAATTTAACTTTTATTGCTCATATCTTTTAATCCATATGAGATAATAGAAAGTTATTAGTCAGTTTTAAGAAAATAATTAATTGTCTATAATACAAAATTTAAATTATTTGAATCTGCTCAGCGCAATTCTAGAATTTGGTACTTATACAAAAATACTGCAAAAAATTCTGTTTAAAAAATCGTTTCACATGAATAGCACATTTGACTAAAAATCTATATAAACTTATTTTCGTCTGGAAAAAATCATTTTCAATGGTCAGTTATTAAATTTAATATATTATGGGGGATTTCAGTAGTGTTTCGATTCTTCCTTGTTTAAAATTACCTCGAATTAAGTCATATAGGCTTTTCAGATAATTCAGTTATATTAAAGCCGATGTTAGCTGAAAAGCGTCGAAGAGCATAGTTTTATGTAACGTAACGTATTTTATGTACACACTTGCTTACACAGCGGGACATAATAATAGGTACTGGTCCTCAATTTGTATTAAAATGCAAATTGTATTTAGTTCTTAACATTTAAGTTTAATTTTTAAATAAGAACATTAAGAATATATATTTTATTAATAAAAAAAAAAGTATAAGGCGATAAACTATAACATAAATTTAAAAATGATTAAAATTGTGATATTCTTACAGGCTAATGATCTAAAATACTACTCATTCTTAGTACGAGATTGGTTTCAGAAAAACAACCTACGGGTTCTTGGGTTTAGTATCCAGACCAAAATCCCATAAAATTCCATAGAACATTTTTGGGTTAAACTAAATAGAAGATTTTCAAAGCATTCGAGCAGATATAGAGCCCTAATATAGAAAAATGTAAAAAAGGTGTGGCATGATAAACGTGTCGCCATTTAACATCAATTATGCCCAGAAGAATAGGCAGAGTGCTTAAAATTGATGGTAGACATAGTGGATTCTAACCGTAGTTAACAATAAAAATTAAAAATAATGAGTCTTTTGTTATAAAAATTATATTTTAGATTTAGATTATTTGGTCGTACCTATTATTATGTCCAGGGTCGAAATCGACGTTAAACACAATTTTAATCATTTTTAAGTTTTTCGTTTAGTTTAGTACCTTAATTTTATTTATTTTTTATTAATAAAATATATAATCTAAATGTTTTTATTCAAATATTAAACTTAAATGGTAAAAACTATACACAATTAGAATTTTGATAAAAATGGGGCCCCGTACCTATTATTCTGTCCAGGTGTGCACATATGTGTGTGTGTTTGAAAATGTATGGATAGAGGGTGTATTGTAGTCGAGCGCACTCAACTGGTAAAGCACTGTTAGTTTCTCTCTTACGCTTTTGCACACTGTGCGCAAGAACGTTGATTTGCTGCTCTCTGCTTGCTCTCTTTTTGACGCTCTGTCCTCGCTTTTGCTTGCCTTCGATTAATCGTGCGTTGCGCTGCTGCTTGCTGCTAGCAACTGCGTCATCGGCGTCGCTGTCGTCGTCGGCGTCTTTTGGCGTAAACAAGATAATGACCCACATAGGCAGACGGGGGCGCATACCGAACGTTAAAGCAAGCAGCGCAATGCAATGTGAGAATGTTGTTGGTAATTTTGTAGTTGGATTTTGTTGTTGTCATTTTATACGTACATTTCATAAATATTTATTTATATTTATTTATGCATGTACATATGTTTTTATTTTCGCTTTTGTTGCGCTGCCATTTGCCGAACGGCGACCCCTAAAATGCGTCCGTCGTCTACTCCAATTGTGATTCTTTTCGACTGTTCAATTGGCTCCATGCCAAAATGATGCCCTAATTTATGCATCTTATTAATTTAACTTACGAAATTCAAATTCATTTAACAACAACAAACAATGTGAAATATAATGTGAATATCCTGCGGGGTCGTTGGCAACAAAGCACGAAAATCTTTATTTATAACACACTCCCCATATAGGCAAAAGCAGAAATCTTGTATCAAATTGAAAAAAAAATATTTTCTTTAAATATCGATGAATTGGTTATTCAGTTGCGATAAATAAAATATTAATAAACCAATCGCATTTATCGATTAAATTGCAGTTACAGTTAGATAAATATTTAAATACATATGTACGAGTACATAC
>JAWNNH010000136.1:0-101755 GCA_035043045.1 Hirtodrosophila alboralis | reverse complement strand
CCACCTTGGTGGACTCCTAAGCTTAAAGAACAAAGAAAAGACATCCAGGAAACCTTCAAGCTGACAAAACTAGCGGAAGAAGAAATTATCTGGGACGAATACGCAATTTCAAGAAAGAAGTTCGAAAAGCCAAAAGAGACGCATGGAGAACCTTCTGCTCCGGCATAGAGAAGGTCACAGAAACCGCGAGACTCCGGAAGCTGCTCTCGAGCCAGCCAACCATACAGAGTCGGCTTAAAACTGACGACGGAAGATGGACGGAAAACAGTCGCGAAGCTATATGTGCTCTTCTTGGTGCACACTTCCCAGGCTGTACGGATGTCACAGAAACAATAACTTCTCAAAACATGCACGGAGAACTAAAAAGTATACCTGCAGACCTAATAACCCCGAAGAAAATTCAGTGGGCTTTGGACTCCTTTGCGAGCTTCAAATCTTCAGGATTGGACGGGATCTTTCCGGCCATGTTGCAGATGACCAAAGATATGGTTATCCCATGGCTTCAACGTATATTTGTAGCATGTCTAATGCGAAGCTACGTGCCTGTGGCCTGGAGGACAGCACGTGTTGTGTTCCTGCCCAAAGCGGGCAAGTGCAGTCACGTGCAACGAAAAGACTTTAGCCTCACCTCATTCATGCTCAAAATACTAGAGAAACTGCTGAACTCCATATCAAAAAGGGTGCCAATCCTATTATGGAGCCTAACCTACACGCATTCGAGCGGCAACTTATAATTTTGCATTAAATTTCAATTATAAATATAATAGATATATTATAATACAAACATATATGTATGTATATACATATTAATGCCCTTTCATCTTAATAAAATTTATAAAAATATATTTAATTTCAATTAAATGTCAAAATCATCCTTATACCTGTTTAATACAAATACACAATTTATATGTTAATGTTGAGATAGGTCACGAGAACATTGAAATTACAAACATACACTTATATGTATGTATGTACATGCATGTGTGTGCTCAGGCTGAACAATTTTGCCGCGAACTTTTCGCTAACATTGCCAGGCCCATGTGTATATGTATATTTATATATACATATATGTGCATGCTCTAGCTATGCATATATGTATGTGTGTATACTGTATGGGCATTCAAAGGTCTTAAAATGAAATTCAAACCAAGTAGAATTTCTTTAGGAATTGAAAATCGACAACTGCGTAAGTGCCCACAAAATATTATTAGTCGATATTGGCATACCCTGCAAATTTGAATGAAATTCTATAGTAATATTTTGAGTATTTGCTTACTTAATTTAAAGAGAAAACATCAATATGTTGTATTATGCTATAAATGTGCTAATAATTATGAATCTGTTTATTTAAATACAAATTCTAATAATTTTTATGTTGAGTCAATGGTAAAGGGTATTTTTTTACATGAAAGGCACGCCCAAAATAGGAGAGCAGTTCTCTCGCATACACTGCTCAAAAAGAAAAGCAACACATATATTTGTGAACCCATATGCATGTATTATTGTAATACAAACATTCTGCATTAACTGATAAGTTTAAAATAAAAGATAATTAATTTTTCGTTGTCAGATCCTAAATTAATGCTAAATACTAAGTTCGCGTTTAAGTTTCAGTAATTTGGGCGGCTTATATTGTCTTGGCGCATCAACGCTTATTGTGTCGGTCGAATGTACACAACTTTTTCGCTCAATGTACTTGCAAATGAGTGCCCCCGTCTGTCCACAAGTTGCTCTCTCACTCTCTCTCTCTCCACCACCAAAGGTCTAATATGGAACTTTGAGTTCTCTCACGTGACAAGAGCGTAAGAAACACCCGACGAAACCCGAAGTGCAAAATGGACCCCATCTGCAATTTCGGGGTATCCATTTACCTTATATGGGACGGTTCGTCTATATACACTATTTGGTTATTGGTTGCTGTTAGCTCAATTTTGAGAAAAACAGCTGTTTTCAACTATCACAATTTCAAAATTAAGGTGCGAAAATTAAAATGACAAATATATTAAACAAAAATTCCAAGAACTGCAGAGTTTCATAAGCTTATAATATTCTGTATAACTGATGACGTTTCTTCCAGATTCACTTTTATTTTGCTCTTTTAAAAAATATACAAGATTCATGACAGCGCCCAGGGCAGCTAGCCCTTATAATTATTTACATATGAGTCCAGAACCTAATTTACTTTATTATATTATCATATTTGTGATGATGGTCAACCAAAACAGAAGTAACCGCTGATTACCCCATTCTATAATTCAAAGTATTAACTGCATATGTTGCCTTTGGGCGCTGCTCAAGGTGGCATCCACCTGCTAAAAGTTCTAGAAGTTGTTATTCGTACCATAGCACGACCATGAGTCTTCATATTAAGTGCATATGCTCATTTGAAATTGCACTTGTAATAAAAATTCTGTGAGTTAAATTAAAAGAATATTTATTTCTTTGTTTACTGAAGTTTTGCCCCTTGCAAACAAATGATCAGCTGATTGCAAACGCATCCAGTGCAGTAGAAACACAATCCAAGACCTATTGCGTCAGCCTGTTATCGATGTCATGACGCGTTTGTGTGGAAATCGGCTATTAGAAGACCGACTTTAATATTTTTTATCTTTTAAAATAACACTTATATCGTAAATTTTAATAAAAATAAAACATCGAAAATTTTTGAACTCAATTGCAAGCAAGTTGGCATCGCTTTTGATTTTGATGATGATGAATTAAAACAAATAAAATTTAGAAAAATAAAAATACAGATTAATAGAACATATATAATTGATTCAACTCTTTACATTTCTTTTATATAAAAAAAAACCTGTTATCTTTGTATTTACCCAAATCTCTAGTTAAAATAGTAGAGTTAAAATCTCCATCATCTACTTAAGTTTTCTGTGACACCAACGAATTGGTTTTCGGTTGGAGTTCGGTTCGAAGAGGTTTTCAGTGACACAGCCCTGATAGTCTGTGATAACAATGAGCTGATGCATACAGACGGGCAGATTGACATGGCTGGGTTGACTAAAAATTCTAGTCTCCCCCTGCCTGGTACATATGTATATTGCAAGCGAACCCAAGGATTACTCAGGTTGATTCAAAAAGATAAGACCTTTAATGAATCGTTCGGTCGCACGTCTATGTGTGTTTTAACGGTGACCGGCTTGTTAGCTGGCAGCACAAAAGTTGCAGTACAGCTTAGAGGCTCAGCTATACAGGTTGAGGCCTGTGAGGAACTTTCGTACGCATCTTAAGTCATTAGTGACTAGATTCTTAAAATTGAAAGTGGCAGTTTTTATAATTCATTCCTAAAGCAACATACACACACATATGTATACAATCATGCGCCCACCATCGAGAGCAAATACTTTATTTTGTTTAAAATTTTATAAAATACAAATGTCGCTCAGCTGTTGCGGCATTTATGCTGCTGCGCTTTTTGTAGGCTTGGAGCCAGGACCGGCACTATGGATAGAGTTCAGAGGGAGTTGACAGCTTGGTTACTGGTGCAACTGATGCTGCATAATTTAGTTGGCCAATTTTCACTGAAAACTTTATGCCACTGAGTGCAACCGGAAACGTATGCACCAAAGGCTTGTGGGTGGTCTGCTCCTGTTGCTTTTCGGTCCTGTATTCTTTTTATACCTATAACCCAATAAAATTGGTAAAAAGGGTATATTCTATTTTGAATAATATGTTTCTAAAAATATATACATTCTTGATGTAAAAAAAAATTGTGTTCATACACTGGTTCCCTTCTTTATAGTCGTCTCCAAGACCACTTGAGCGCCATGAAATTTTGGTGCATAGTCAATTAGTTGTAGGTTAATTGTTTTAAATGTATGTTTACGACATTTTATCGAAATCTACTTAGGCACTTACACTATTGACATTACTCCATTGCAACGTATATCTACCGTAAAAGACCTATGAGTTTTAATTAACTGCAAATTGATCTTAAATTTACATATCTCGACCATTATTAATGAAGTCAAGAAGGTAAATAGATTCATAAAACGTTGGTTGAATGAATTCAAGAATTCACTACAAAACTACTATATGTTTCCCTTGTTCGTCCAATCCTGGAGTATTGATCTTTCATCTGGTGTCCGCGGTACGGTGTTAACCAGGATCGAATTGAGTTCGTTCAAAAACCATTTTTGATTGATTTCATCTTTTCTTTAGGTTGTTTAAATGTTTCTGTTCCTCGCCAGCATACGAGGAATTATTTCCACTTTTCTTTCCTTTATGTACAATTTCGTTCATATTTTCGTTGATCTGTTAATATGCAAACTCTCAGCTTTTGAAATTTGGCACAGGTGCTGGAACTACTATATGATATAGTCTGATATATCTGTTATAGGAACGAGATGTCAAAACAAACTTGCCATATCGATGTAGAACTATGGTCTAAATAATCTAAGTTTCAACAAAATCGGACCACTACATTTTATAGCTCCATATGAATAATCGGGTGAAAAATGAGTTCTATGAAAAACATTTCAATATATTAAACCCAAATTAAACATACAGATATAGAAATTTGTTTTGTTCAATCTGATCAAGTTTGATTAGAATTTGACTACTTTATCATATAGCTGCCATGGTCGTTCGAATATTAATATTTTTTAGAGCACCGTTGCAAGTGTATATAGGTTCGGCGTGCATCACATAGCCGTTTCTTTAAATTTTTAACTAAATTTAAATTTTAATTTGTGAATATTAGCTTAACTCTTTATTACTAACTGTGATTTATTTAGTTGCAGGATCAAATAATGAAGCTGACTACATTTGGCTGTGAATAGGGGCATAGCTGGCTGCACAGGCAAAAAAGTCACCTGTGTTAGTGTCATTACTCATTAGAAACTTATGTTATTTTTTTAGTCCTTTTTTATCCTTTCACTTAACTTATTTTGATTAAGGGGATAAAACTGCTTGTTGTCCAAATAAATAATGAATTTCGTGAATCTCATAACAACCTGCTAACAATAAATTTCTGTATTGGGTTCAGGGTATCTTGAAGTCGAGCGCACACAACTAGAGCATTACTCCTTGATATGTCTGCTGTTGCTGGATTCTGTAACCATTAATCGTTTTTGTTGTTGTTTTTCGGGTCATCTGCACTTGGCATATTTACTTGTTATGGCCATTTGTAAATCGTTTCCACTGACTGCAGACACGCAGCGGGCAGCAGTTCATATTCCATGGTTTACATGCATGTGCTGCTGTAGTGGGTGGAAGGTTGTGACTTAAAATAACCAAATAACTGTGGCGTAATAACGAGTTAGAAGTTGAAATAAGTATAACAAGAAAGAAAAGGTTATCTTCGACAATGGTCTTCTAAAAAAGTTTCAATATTTTTCCGATCGTTTGTATGGTATCAATATGATACAGTTGTCCGTTTTTTATCAAATTTAATTAGGTTATTTCTATGAATATCAAATTTCGAATCTGCAAGTTTGGTTAAGATATCTCTAAAAAAAAAAGTTAAAACATATTACACATTTTTCAAACAATTATTCGAATGAGATTTATCAGATATAGTTAAATTGAATAGATAAAAATATTACAAAGGACTGGTGAAATTGGTTTCTATATCTTGAAAAACAAAAATATTTTTTGTATAAAACCCATTTCTTAATTATTATTAGGGCGCGTCAGTTATTGGCTAGGAGTTGATTTACCCACATAGTTTCATCGTGAAATTTTTTTAGAATTCATCACAGATTACGATTCCGGTGGACGATTCACACAATTTTTAAATTGACCCGGCCTATCTATATATATAAAACTATTTGTCATGACTGACTGACACATCACGCTGTAGGCCAAACGGCTTATGATATCGAGCTGAAATTTTCACACAACATAGCTGAGACATAATAATTGTGCTATAGGACGGGGTTTTTTTTTTTGATATTCCCATTGAAAAGCCCTAAATAAGGTGGTCAAAGGTCAAAATTGTTTAGTAAGACTTTTTGTTTTGTTTTTCGAGCTATGATGACTTTCTCATATACATAGATGCCATTAGAATATTCAGAGGCAAACTAAAATTTTGTGTGAAGAGCTTTGTAGTTTTTTGAGCTATCTCAACCAAACTCACAGATTGTGTACTTTTTACTAATTGTTACACTCTGCGAAGACTTGAAAAAACTCAAGTTCGTATGACTATATCATATAGCTGCCATAGGAAAAATCAGATGCAAATTAACGTTTGATATAAATAGCTTTGTTTTTTTTTTAAGCTATCCCAACCATATTCACAGTTTTATCTCGACAAATCTGACAATTTCCCGTCAAATCTGACTTTTTCCAGAAAAATCAGATTTTTTTTTTTAAAGTCGAGAGTCCAATTGCAGCAAAAACTTTAGAACGGCGAGCAGCGATTAAAATTGTTGTTGGCAATTTGACTTGCACGATAAAATACGAATAGAGAGTGGGGAGTAAAAGGGTTTTACTTTGAGCAATGCATGCACATGTGTGTGTGAGAAAATACGAATAATAACTTTTACATTTGTCTACCGATACTTACAAATATTTTTTATTTATTTAAGAATTTGTAAGCCTACAGATCCAAAGAATAAAACCAAAATTCTAGTTTTCGAATAAAAATTGCAGAATAAATGCTTTTATTAAAATGGCCCTGTTCTTATGCGTAATTTCTATTTCAGTCTCTAATACTTTTAAGCGAAAAATCAACTTTAAAAATGTTGTATGACAGGTTAATAGGCCATTTTATTACCTTTTCAAAAAAATAAGCCATTTAAAGATCAATAGACTATGTTCGAAATTATTGTCACTTTACCAAAGCTACCTTTTTGAAAAGTCGAAAATATAGCTTTCACTCTTTGGATCTGTAAGCTTACTAATTCTCAAATAAATAAAAAAGTTATTTAATTTTCGGTCAACAAATGTAAAAGTTGTTAACCCAAAAGTCTTGCGTAGTGTTGTGTAAAAATCGCTTTTTACGGGCTCATTGATATATAACCACGACCAACTATTAAAAACGATTGAATCATGAATATTTTGCAATCATTTTTTAAATAAAAATGTTAATTGAATCCGCAAATTAAGTTAAAAAACAGAATTATTAAATGGTTTGCAAAATGAAATTCTGCGTTTAAGTACACAATTTATTGAGATAAGGGTGCAGTGTCATTTTTTTTTTAAGCATTTGGCGCTTCAAGAAAAATTTAAAGTGGTCAGTTCAGCATTTAATTCATAAAAATACATTAATAAGACGTCAAACAAGGCATCATTAATTAAAATCAATGAATAAATGACAAAGTTATAGCCATTTATAGCGAACATACCCATCAGATTTTCCCGTAAAACGCCAAGCGCAAGTCAATGCATACATTTTACGTTCAGCTGTGCTTCTTCTTCCTAAGCATATAATAGAATTTTCAAAGGAAGAAACGATTATTGGAATAAGTTTGGTTTAAGGGCTATAACTTGGCTATTTATTTATAGATTTTTACAAACGATAGACGGCTTTCAGCTTATTTTTCGAATTTTTCAAGTATCATAATCTCCCCACATTGGAAATTTTTACGCAAATATTCAAAATTTTCATTTTCCACTCCTTAGCTTATAACTTCCATATTTGTCGATTGAAATTGGAAAAAAAAAATTTATTTCGGAATTAGTAAGCCTTCAGATCCAAAAAGTGATACAAAAAACCAAAATTCTAGTTTTCGAAGAAAAATTGCAGTTAAAATAGCTTTTTTAAAATGGGCATATTTTTGGGCAAAATTTTCCCTTAAATCCTCAAAACCTTCTAAGCGAGAAAACTAATTAAACAATTTTGTTGATAAACCATTTTATTACCTATAAAAAAAGAGAAGCACCTTTATTATTATTTAACTATGTTCGGATTTATTTTCAGATTACCAGAGCTGCCTTTTTGAAAAGTCGAAAATCTAGCGTTTTTCGTTTATCTCAAAAAGGGGCCCTGCAACCTATTTAAGAAAATTTTTTTTTCGGAATCAGTGACCCAGTTTACATATAACTAGACTCTAAAATGGGCGGGATACAAAATGCTGTTGCATAGTGTTATTGTTTGGCTATATGTATAAGCTCAAATTTACAAATTTTTGGAAACACTTCATAGCAAAAACAGGTGGGAAAGGACCCACACAATTTCTGAGAGCAGCCTATATATATTAGACTTATAACAGAAAAGTGCTTCCTTATAACAATTAATAAAAATAAGTATATTTTTCTATTATTGGGAAAATAAAATTAATTTATATTAATTTATATTAATATTCTTTCTATTAGATATTTGCCATATGAAATTTAAATTCACGGACAAGGAGATGAACGCTGTGCTACAGAAACACTTTGTGCACACGAAGGACAGACTTACAAAATTAAACCTGTGGAATGATAGATGCAAGCAGCAACAGCAAGATTCATTATTACAATACAATCATTATTATAATACAAATATTTTTTTTTTAATTCTATTTTGTTTTATTAAAATTATATATATTTATATTATTGTATTTAAACATTATGCATTATACATTATTCATTATGTAAATAAATTGTATAATTATGGTCAATTAAATATTTCTTTTTTTTGCTTAGCAATCGATTAGATATATGATAAAAAAGGGTTAAAACGAATCATCAAGAAGATTCGTGGCATGCATATCATTTTTAAAACAGATAATAAATTCCAATAATATTGAAATTTGTTGAAAATTAAAACGCAATTTTATTGCAAATAATACAAGAGAAGGAGGCAAATATGATTTCAAACCATGCTTGTTCGCACTCCACGAGCTGCGTGTTATTTAAAATTTAACAGCAAAATTTCAAGGTTACGACACTTAAAAAATGGTATTATCGAGTTGGAATTTGCAGTCATCGCTAATAGTGGATTTCCATTGGTGGATGCGTCGAACGCGTTTGTCATTCACATCAAAACTCGCCTGACGTACGTTCAAGTCCTATGCTATTTGTATAGGCTGTTAGGTATGGAACATGGGCTGTTAGGTATGGGAAAAAGCCTTGTTTGGAATGAACGTGGGTTATGCCAACTCGTTTTTGGTAGAATTTCATAGATTGCGTTGCTGTTAGCTCAATTTTGCACATAACAGCTGTTTCCAACAATTATAATCTCAAAATTAAGCTACGAAAATTAAAATGACAAATATATCAAAAACAATCCTGTTTCATAAGCTTATAATATTCTATATAAATGATGACGTTTCTTCCAGCTTCACTTTTATTTTGTTCTTTTAAAAAATATACAAGATTCATGACAGCGCCCAGGGCAGCGGGCACTTATAATTATATACATATGAGTCAAGAACCTCATTTACTTTATTATATTATCATATTTGTGATGATGGTCAACCAAAACAGAAGTAACCGCTGATTACCCCATTCTATAATTCAAAGTATCAACTGTATATATTGCCTTTGGGCGCTGCTCAATGTGGCACCCAACTGCCACAAGTTCTAGAAGTTGTAATTCGTACCATGGTACGACCATGAGATTTCATATTAAGTGCATATGCTCATTTGAAATTGCACTTGTCATGAAAATTATGTTGGTTAAATTCAAAGAATATTTAATGCATTGTTTATTAAAGCTTTGCCCCTTGCAAACAAATGATCAGCTGATTGCAAACGCTTCCAGTGCAGTAGAAACGCCATTCAAGACCTATCGCGTCAGCCCGTTATCAATGGCATGACGCGTTTGTGTGGAAATCGGATATAAAGCATAGGCCTTGATTCGGCTCGTCAGGCGAATTTCGATGTTATTGGCAAACGCTTCCAATGAATCCACCAATGGAAGCCCAGTCTATTTCAAGTTTCCAAAAATCTCCAGTTCCCCTCGCAAATCGATAAAAAAAAATTTTCAAGTAATAATTTTGATTTACGGCATACCTAATTAAAATGCTGATCTGAATATGCAGTGCAAGTTTTAAAACGATTAGATCATAAACACTAAAGTTGTAGAAGAACACAGTTGTTCATGTATTCAGAAACATCCGCAGTCCATTGTTGTGGAAGCTTAGCCCTTGAACTGCTTGATGTGCGAATTCTGATTTGCACTGCTTGATTTGTGTATGTATATGAGAGTATATGTGTTTGCGAACCACGGATTGGGTCCCGTTTTACTTTTATAATTAAGTGGAAATTTTGTTAGTTTTTTTTTTTTTTACTTTTATTATTACTCTTTTAAGTTGAAATTTTTGTTACTTTACATTTTTTTCTTACTTTTATTATTACTCTTAAGTTAAAATTTTTGTTCGTTAATATATTTTTTTTATTTTACTTTTATTGACACATTTTTTAAATGGACTTTTATTGACACATTTTTTAAATGGAAACTTTTATTCTTTTATATTTTTAATTTTTAAATAAATAAAAAAATGTTTTTCTTGTTAATTCTATGCCTTTCAATCTATTTCGTTTAAAAAACAAAATACAAACGCGTTCATGCAAACGTACATATTTATTTACATGCACAGTGTGCGTTGCTTACACACATACGCATTTGAAAAATCAAGATTCGATCACTTTCGGACATTGCTTACTTCTAACACGATCAGTTTCGATCAAGATCAGCTTCGATACGATCACTTTCCAATCACCATATTCGAAACAATCAATCAGCATCAGATCGTTGACAAAAACAACCATGTGAGCTGTTTGAACTCGTTTGGTTTCGAGCATGCAACTCGATCGGTCATATTGGTGCTCAGCGCTGTGATTGGAGCGTGAACAAAATTTAAAGGTGGGTGATCGAGCCTGCCTCGTTGTAGCTGTCCGATATGTATACAAGAGGTAAGTTATTTGTAAGTATATTAAATGTTATTTAGCTTGATTGAATAACTAATGATTTTATTAGTTATATTTTATTATATGTACATGTATATTATTATATGTATATAATATGTATTATATGTATATGATTTATAGGTGGGTTTCAAAAAGTTGTAGCTCTTTCAAATGAGTTCAATGTACCGTAAGCCAATGGCAAAAGTCGCATTTGGAAACATCAAGGGATGTGATGGTAGAGGGATGGCCAGGCGGCCGGTCGGCTTATAAATAAATTCATAGTTATATATTATGCGGTTGTAAAAATGAAGTACATCACAACAATATACCGATATAAAGATTTTATTGTGGCATATACGAGTAAGTATATATGTACATACAGCAATAACTAAGCTCTTTTATCAGACCGTATGGTAAAGTACATACGTATAAGCCCGCATATGTGTATCGTTACTTCGAGATGCTGATGAAGCAGATGCAGAGCGCAGAAAAAGAAGGCTCTTGTGCCGACTAATTCAAATTTCACAATAATTTAATTAAAAACAAATTAGCACACACATCAGACGCATATTTCCGTAAAAATATCAGAGGAAAGGCCGTTCCATCGGGTGGACAGTGGTAGTGTCATCGTACTTTGGATCCAGATGAATAATGCTAATGCAACTAGACTTGAGTTTTGGCAACAGGTGGGGCTGAAAGGGAAACATCAAATGCGTCCGACAAAATGCGTAAATTGCGCAGATTTTGGGTTATGTTTGGGGTCATGTGCAATTCCCGACGCATGTTGGCTAGGAGAAAGTAGGCAAAAACTAAAAGCTCATTTGCAGTTACTTCCGCTGCTAAATGAAAATGCATTTCCTGGCTGGAAAAGCGTTTAAGCCATAGTCATTCTGGAAAGGGCACCCGACTCTTCTCTATACTATGTACATGCATTGTTGCAATTGTTTCATTGCCATCTCACGGTGTCTGTGACATTTTTATGCAAAATGCTTGCGACATCTGTAAATGATTTGCTGTCATTAATAGACCTTAGCTCGAATCAGAGTCAAGGCATGACTCCAGTTCTGTCTTCTCCTCTGGCGTCTATATCGTTCAGCGGCATAACTACTTCCTTGCTGCAGTCACACTTCCGGCACCGCCATTTTCAAAAGTCACCAAATGCTACTACCGTACGCAATTTCGATTCCTCTTTAGCACACGCACTAAAATCCGGACACGAGTCTCTCTGGGCGCTACTCATAGCACAAACGTAACCAGAGACTGAGGCCGAGACGGAAATGGAGTAAGAATCGTAGTCAGAAGCACTGGTACTGGCCGCAAAACTCGTTCCGTTTGCATTTTCCTGCCGGCGGTATACGGAAAGTCACAGACAAAGATAAAAATTCAAGCAACATGCTTGCGCCGACTAAAAAATATTCTTCAAATATCATATTAATTTTTACAAGTTATTTTCAATTGTATAACACTATATATATGTATATGTATATGTATATGTATATGTATATGTATATGTATATGTATATGTATATGTATATGTATATGTATATGTATATGTATATGTATATGTATATGTATATGTATATGTATATGTATATGTATATGTATATGTATATGTATATGTATATGTATATGTATATGTATATGTATATGTATATGTATATGTATATGTATATGTATATGTATATGTATATGTATATGTATATGTATATGTATATGTATATGTATATGAACAAACACATTTTTGCTAAATTTTATATCATGTGCACAAGATAATCATGTCATCAAATTATATTTAATTTTTCGTATGATTTTTTTCTTTTTCGAACTTTGGCGAGCAATCGTACAATAAATATAAGGCGCGCGGTGTTTCACGCATGTATCCCTTGGGCTTACATTTTATGAAAAAATATACTTATATTAAAATTATAATATATATATAAATATAAATATAAATATAAATATAAAAAATAGCTGTTAACATAACTTTTTCGCCCACCAAATTAATTATTAATTATAAAAATGCCACTTGCCGGTCTGTTTGCCATTGAATTTCTTCGCTGAAGATAAATGGAGACAGAGAAAATAAAAAAGTTTATAATTAAATAATCAAAAACACTTCAACTCAATTACATTTTGTTTACAATTGATCTTTCAATTGGTATTCACATTTATCGATCTCACATAAATCTGCCAACTTACTTGGGCCATAAATCTGCAATGAATTGAGAAAAGATATTTGAAGACCGACTTTAATATTTTTTATCTTTTAAAATAACAATTATATCTTAAATTCTTCATTACCATTTTAATAAAAATTAAACATTGAATTTTTTCGAACGTAATTGTAAACAAGTTGGTATCGCTATTGATTTTTGGTTTCAGCTGCTAGCAGCGTTTACTAGAGATTTTACTCGAGATTTTTTAAAATGAAAAATGAAAACAAATAAAATTTAGATAATTAAAAATGCGGATAAATAGAACAATTTAAATTGTTTTAACTTTTTACACTACTTTTATTTTTAACAAATCGTTTATATGTGCATTTACACAAATCTCTAGTTAAAACAGTAGAGATTTTGAAATCATCGACTAAAGGTTTCTGTGTCACCAACGGATTGTTTTTCGGTTAAAATTTGGTTGGAAGAGGTTTCCGTGACACCCCTGATTGTATTGTATTTTTTGTGTAAAATTCTTTAACACATATATCTCTGGTGCTTTGTAATAACAGGTATGCTTAATTTCAGCAAATAATTATTATATTAAAATCTATAGATATATAACTGTTTAATCTGACTAACTGACTGACTGACAAACGGTACAAGCTAGAAACCTGCAATTCCCATGGTAGCTTATTATTATATTGGCACTATAGAAAATTGTTTTCAAAATTATGTTAGGAAGTAGGTGGAAAATACATTTGAAAATTGTAGGAAGTTCTCAACTGGAGCAAACCCAGTGGAGCAGTAGGCTAATACCATAGTAATATTGTCGAATATGATTACATTTAATTTTTTTTTTTGTTTAGCGGGAGCTTAGCAACTTATTCGGGAAAAGCTAGTTCTATATAAGTTTGTATTTAATTTGATAATATCAAAATAAATAGTGTCAATTGTAAGTTTAAAGGTGTGTGTAATAAAATTAATGAAATAATACCATACAATCAAAAAAGAGCACTAAATAAATATTTTTTCTAACTGAATGTACATACATATGTGTGTTATAAGGACTGACTAAGCTGCTCTACCCTTTACAATAATCAGGTTGCATAGCGTCACCAGCCATGAGCAGCAACCAAAAGAATGAGAAATGGAGCATTGGCATCCATTTGGATCGAGGCCATGCCTTGAGGCCTGGCATCTAGCCATTTAGAGTGAGAAATTGACCATTAAAGCAGACAGCTACACATGTTGACAAATGCAACGCGTGTCAGGGGCCTTGCAATTGGTTTGTGTGGGGGCATGTGCAGGAATGTGTGGCTGGTGGTGGATATTTACAGTTTGGGGAACAAATTTTTCCCCGATACCGTGTCGAGTATAAGCCACAATAAGTGTACAATGTAGTGGGACTTTTGTTCAGTGCATGGAATACATGGTTCTAGCTCTCGTGAGTTAACATTTATGTATGTTGTTCTTTACTGTGACTTCAATGAGTACCCTAGGACCAAAAGACGGTGGACGGAGACCAGAGGCTAGGTGCGTGGACCGATTCCTTTGCCCCTTTTACCAAGTGTAGCAATTCTCATTGCGATAATCAAATTGTAGGTTTCTTGCATACGTCTGCATTGGGTTACTCTGCCATGTGGACGATGGTCTCATTGTACATCCGGTGATTCGCATATTGACTGCAACAACGCTTTGCAAAGGATGATAATTGTCCCTTGGGTAAACTGCTACTACAAAACGCATCTATTATGTGCGCCAATAAATAGAGGTAGTTAAGAAACTTGCGGTTTTCAGCATTTAATTTGAAAAATGTCTCTGGTAAGTTGGGTAGTGAGAAAGCGGCAAAATGGCACCATGGTACAAGTTTATCTCAGTCATCCTACTGCTCGGAAATTTGTCGGAGTATGCTGTTAAGTTTTCTGGGTGAGTCTGACATTTGCACCTGACTGTTCGTCAAATTGACACTCTTCCACGAAACTTTGGAGTGTAAAAACCAAAGCTTAAGCTTACGTTTATGATTACGACTACGACTCGGGTCAAAGTTGTAATACCCTGTACTCAATTGAAATTGGTAATGAAAGTAATAAAGAAGTTGAAATGTACTGTGTAACTAACAAAATATAATAAAAATTTTTTTCAAACACAAGAGGAGAATCGTAGCCGTCCCCTGAATTACTGCATTGGTTGATTCGAACGTGTATGTTTAAGTTTGTGTGCTTCGGAATTTTATTCATGGCTACAGGATGCTTCGTAGTCGACCACAGTTAATTTTTTTCCTCAGCTGCAATGACGTGCCGACGAAAACGTAAACGAAAACTCCCCGCATGATTCACCACGCGCGTGGGCTGTCAACCGGTTTTAGATAAGTATAAGCGTTTTGCGTAAGTAAGTATATATGCAACATGGCCACACTTTCATACACTTTTAAACTACATAAATATCTATTGAGTTCAATACGGTAGACTTGCGATTTGGTGGTCAAGTTCATTCGAGTGGGCAAATGCGGTTGGACTTAATATGCTGCGTTAATTGCTAATTTGTTTTAATATTGTTGGTGCAGTGTTTAACAACAAAATTTAAACCCCAAAACCTTTTAATTCCCACTTTACTGTATCGATAGCCGATCAACATTGTATGTGCATACTAATACTATTCGGCGCAATCTCATGAGGCCTCCCGCCTCATTACACACGATTTCGATGAAATTGGCATAATTGTCAACCGTCATCGTCAATTCGTTTTGCGCGCTGATGATTCACTGCATCCATTGATTGGCTATTGTATTGTATTTACCTACTTGCACGATGCTTTTGCACATTTGGCATCGCGTCTATATCTGGCGTGTGTGAGTTGGTACTTGGTTATGGTTAACTTTATTAACAAATTTGTATTATGAAATTAGCAAATTATTGCTTTGAAATTGCTTAATGCACTGTGGTTCCATTTATACGTTGTCAAGCGCCCATTACCACACACAGAATAATTTTTTTTTAGAATATTGCTTAGCTTATTTTTATTTAATTTACAACGTTAATTTCAATGTGACAACTTATTATAGAAAATTTAATATATACAATAATATTAATAGCCAATAAACACAGTTCTTAACAAACAGAAAACCAGAAAAAGATATCCATGCTTGAAGTATTTATATTGAATTGTCAAGAAAGTCAAATGTTGCTTTTAGTAACGTTGTGTTCGGTTTGCATGGCAGTTTTCTGTGCCCAGAAATAAACGGATCAGAACCCATGTGCGTGAAATTTTGCGTGTATTATGCAGTCGGAATATTTTTATATCTTTAAATGAGCACAAAAGATTACATGTATAAACAATGATTAACACAAAATAAAACACATATTATCAATCAGTTTAATTGTAGAAATAAAGTGAATACCTTTATGTAATATATATTAAATTTATCCAAGTTGAATTCAAATATCTTTTTTTTACAATGTTTTAATTAGGCAAGACTAACACACTGCAGCGCCCGGCTGACACTGTACAAGCAAATGAACATTTTGTCCGATGTTATTCCGTTAGAATCAAAGCAAACCCAGCTAGCAATCTAAAGTTTTGGCAATCAGCTGTTTGTAACGTCAGTTGTTCAAAAATGTTGGCAGCCATTTTTTGATCGAATACCTACACATGTTTATGTTCAATAAAACATATTCTTCAATAATTTCAAACTAGATGTGGTCTAAAATAATATCATATTAAGGAATCTTTACAATTTTTTCACTAGCATGTTATAAGCTCTTTCTACTGTCAACTTTAAACATACACTTGGACAGAATAATATGTACATATGTAATATATATGTGCTCCATTTTTATAAAATGCACAGTTTTTAATATCGAAGTTTAGGTTTTTGAATAAGAACATTTATACTATATATACATATAATTAATAAATAAAAAAATCAAAATTTTAAACATTTTTAGGTTTATGTTTTAGTCTAGTACCTTAATATTAATATTTTTTATTAATTACACTATGCAACAGCCTTTTGTATCCCGGCCTTTTTAGAATAAAATGTAAAATGAGTCACTTATTTTGAAAAAAATGAAAAAAACATAGGTTGCCGGCACCGTTTTCGAGATAATCGAAAAAAGCTAGATTTTCGACTTTTCAAAAAGGCAGCTTTGGTAATCTGAAAATAACTTCGAACATAGTTCAATGATATTAAAGGTGTTTAGATAAAAGATTTTTTAAAAGGTAATAAAATGGCCTATCTACCTAAAATACAATATTTTTTTAATTAGAATACTCGTTTAGCAGTATTGAGGATTAAAATGAAAATTTTGTCTAAAAATAAGCCCTTTTTAAAAAAGCTATTTTTTTTTACAATTTTTTTTCGAAAACTAGTATTTTGGTTTTCTGTATCACTCTTTGGATCTGTAGGCTTACTAATTCTAAAACAAAAAATTTATTTTTTTAAATACCAATCGATAAATATGGAAGTTATTAGCTTAGGAGTTAAAAATTTAAGAAATCTTTAATTTTTGTGTTAAAAATCTGCAATGTATGGAATGCTGAGGAAATAGAAGAATTGCTGAACGTAAAATGCATGCATTGCGCGTGGCCTTAAACGGGCAAATCTGATGGGTATGTTGGCTATAAATGGCTATAACTTTGCCATTTATTCATGGATTTTAATGAATATCCGCTTTCTAACGGCATGCCGTTTTTGCGGATCGAATAAGAATTAAAGCCATTACAAACCCTTAAAGTTAAAATTATGTACAAGGTGAATTTTTTCTTGGGTCTTTTTACTAATTGCTGAATAACTAGGACATTTACATTCCGATTTGAACAAATTTATACTTAAAATCTTTGTAAAAGAATTATCTAACATATTAAATCTTAAGAAGTATTTAAACGAATTTTTTAAATTTTAAATAAGCAAGTGAAATTTAAAATTTTTTTAAAAATACAAAATAATGTAATTTTGAGTGTTTGTAATGGCCTTAATTCTTATTCGATGCGCACAAACGGAATACCGTTAGAATGTGAATGCAAATATCTTTTGGATTGTGTAACATTTTTTAAATCAAATAAGATCCGATGTAGATATGAACAAATTAGTCGAAATACTGTCTAAAAACTAGCTATTTGCGGTTTTCTCGAAATTCTTTGAAAAAAAAAAATGATTTGCATTTTTGAATAATATTTGTCTATTGATTTAATTTGTTTTTCGGTCAAATCTATATATATAAAACTCTTTAACCTGACTGACTGATTGGCGGCTCACCGTCAGGCCAATCGGTGGAAGCTAAAAACGTGAACTTTGTGGCAATAGCTGCCTATTTTATCGTAGGTTCGTTCTCTGGCAAAATTTTATGAAAATATATTTGAAAATTTGTAAACATTGCATTTGAAAATTATCAATTTTCTATTAACCGTTAAATACAAACTCTTCCAGTTGGTATACAACAGAAGCATTGGCGCAGGTGGTTGAGATCGACCATGCAATTATGTATTTCCGGGTTCGAGTCCAGTTATGTTCATGTCTTTTTTTTAATTATTCTTATTCTTTTTTTTTTTTTTTTTACTTTTTTATTTATAAGTCAAGTAAAAATAGTAAAAAAAAGTATTAGTTTTATTAAAAATATTTTCGGAAGTTTTTATTTGTGTGTTTTGCATTTAATTGCTACCATACATAATACATTTGTAAGTATGTGTGTAAATATATCATAAACCACTCTCTTTCTCTCTATTCCTCTTTCGGCTTTTACATATCTGAATGCAATTGAAATAGCGATATTGCTTATGCATTTGCACCTCTGCATGTGTTTTCCTAGTACATTTTCTTAAGCAAATTTGATACTCTGTGGATGTCCACTGGTAGCAGCAGCGTTAACAAAATAATAACACTATTTAACAAAATTTAGCTTTTTTTTTGTATAAGTTACCAAACCTACTTTTTCTGATACATATGGTGCCCCAGATGACGAAAACCCACTTTAAAAATTTTTTTATGGTAAGACTTTTTTTTTTAAGTTTTTTGAAATCTGGTTTTTATTTTTTAGCTTTTTTTCAGACGCAAGCTTACAAATTTTAGCATTACTCGATAATCTTACAGGCGATAAAATTAAATGCTTTACGTTTTCTGAAAGCTAATCAAAAAATCGTTAAAAATACCGCACAAAATATCATCATTTTCTAAATTCAAAATGAAATAGTTGCAAAACTAGTAATTTAAACTTAATAAGGTATATGTATGAATTATAGACCCTTTTATTAGCTTTCAGAAAACG
Source organism: Hirtodrosophila alboralis (assembly GCA_035043045.1). Classification (NCBI taxonomy): domain Eukaryota; kingdom Metazoa; phylum Arthropoda; class Insecta; order Diptera; family Drosophilidae; genus Hirtodrosophila; species Hirtodrosophila alboralis. The sequence continues at coordinate 82,542 of JAWNNH010000136.1, read as the reverse complement.
TAAAGCATTTAATTTTATCGGCTGTAAGATTATCGAGTAATGCTAAAATCTGTAAGCTTGCGTCTGAAAAAAAGCTAAACAATAAATACCAGATATAAAAAAATTTTAAAAAAAAATCTTATCATAGAAAAATTTTAAAAGTGGTTTTTCGTCATCTGGGGCACCATATGTATCCGAAAAAGTAGGTTTGGTCAAATATACAATTTGTGTGTTACCTAGTGTAATCGATAACGATATGTCATTTAACATATTTGTTTGCTTCACACTGTTGACGTTTGAGTGGTTATATTAATGCTCATATTATATAAATATGTTTAATAGCAATCGATCAGTGTGCATTCTGTAATGACGATTTACTTCATAATTATAATGATCAATATTCTATTGAACATCATGTGGCTGACTGTGCGGGGTTGTAGTAATTTGAAGTGAAAATGTATGTTTATTTGTTCATGAGAAAATTGTTTGTGTATGGATGTGGGCCTGATTTGTGTATTAAGAAAACTCTTATTTATTGTGTGATTTAACTTAAATTAAAATGTATGTATGTATGCATTTAAAAAAAAACGATATTGCACGGGTAGTATTGCGATCAATTTGACTTTGTTAATTAACTGGGAGGCTTGCCCCCTGCTCGTTTCGCTCGTCAACCCACGCCTCGACCACTTGCTGAAATCTCGGGGTGAATTGTGGAGTGAAAATATGGAACACTTCTCACAGCCATAGTCTGGGCCTTGCGATCAAAACGAACAGGATTGAACACTAGTTTTTTTTTTTTGCCCTCCAATCTTTATATTCGTATTCTCTCACACACACATGTGTTTTGCTCTCCTCTCTCTATTCGTATTTTCTCGTGCAAGCAAAATGACCAACAACAATTTTAATAGAGAATTTACATTTTGGCTTGAAAAAGTCAGATTTTGCGGGAAATTGTAAGATTTGTCAAGATAAAACTGCGAATATGGCTGAGATAGCTTTGAAAAAATTATAGCTCTTTATATTATACGTTAATTTACATCTGTCTGTTCCTATGACAGCTATATGATATAGTCATCCGATCTTCACAAAGTTTTCTGAGAATGTAACAATTAGTAAAAGATACGTAACACTAGGTAACAAAATTTAGCTTTTTTTTTTGTATATTTGATCAAACCTACTTTTTCTGATACATATGGTGCTCCAGATGACGAAAAACCACTTTAAAAATTTTTCTATGGTAAGACTTTTTTTTAAAGAAAATTTTTGAAATCTGGTATTTATTTTTTAGCTTTTTTTCAGAGGCAAGCCTACAGATTTTATCATTACTCGAGTATCTTACAGTCGATTTTCAAATGCTTTACGTTAAAAGCTAATAAAAGGGCCTATTAATCATACATATACTTTATTACTAGTTTTGCAACTATTTCATTTTGAATTTAGAAAATGATGATATTTTGTGCGGTGTTTTTTACGATTTTTTGACTTTAAAATTTGAGGAAAAGTCGAAAAAAAAATTTTTCGTTTTCTTCTCATTTGCTTTTACATAGTTGCATTAATTGAGCGTCTTTTAAGATATTAATCATAGAAATCGATAAAGAGACGGTGGAAATTTAAGCATTTCAACAAATACGCCCGATGTGGCATTTTTAAATGTGCTCATAAAATTCATCGGTTTAACAGGCCGTCCACAGGGGATCATGTGCGCGAACTTGGCTCGGTTCGGCGAATTGTTCGACGTTAGTGGAGGAGATGGTAGTATTCTTGCTTTTCTTTTTTTCGACATGCATGTTCGCGACTATGCTCGCATTTGGATGGCCTGATACTGTCAATGACGTGTGTACAGAAAAATAACCGGTGAAACGCATTAGGGGAAGATTGGCGAAAAGGCGCCCCGCTTCTACTATTAGTGTTTCGGTGCCCAGAGAATTATCCGCTACCTCGAACTTCAGGATTGTTATCACAATGTGAAGAAATTAACGTCAGGTATCAGTATAGCACTCTGATATTATCGAAAACTGCCTGATGTTGGTCTACATATCAGTGCTTCGGTACACTAATAGAGCACAAAATAGTGAGTTTTACTTGCGAAGGTTTGTTGATCAGCACACGTATTCAACCTAAAGTACTACCTGTGAGAATTTGGACCAAACAAACAATATTGAATTTAATTTTGAACACAGGTAAAGGTGATAAGGACATATTAACGCCATCTACCCAAGTTTGAGTATCGCTATATAACTCCCTACCACAATTACTACTGCATTCTAGTTTTGACTTTCATCGGAATACTAGCAATCCAAAAATATACTATATAAGATGAGTAACCTTGTGCGTCCATATTCGTGCATATACAATCCCGATTCGTTCTCCTACCTATGTGGTATCTACATTGCCAATACGAAGCTAAGAATAAACTTCACCAAAAAATATTATAAGGATTTCTTTGGAATCGAACCCAAAAATTTAAAATAAGATTGAGAACCAACATTTATATGCACTTCGTGCCAATCACATTTGTCAAAAAAACAAAATAAAAAGTAAGTATCACATTATTTTATGATGAAATTAATTCATCTTCAGAAAATACTAACAATTTCGTTTCTTTTTAGGTATACTTTTCAATTTTCAAGACTCACGATTTGGAAAAATACTGATACTCATGGATCCGATTGTTACTATTGCGCATTTCAAAAAATTGGTATTGGAAAAAATATGAAATGTATTTATCCGCAATTGGCTGCACGTGGCTTTCAGCTTCCTGTAAAATTGCTGCTAAAACTACAAACACAGGGAAAAATTGTCAACATCACACGAAACTACGACTACAGGTTCTGACTTTTCAGGAATAGATAAACTTCCCATGCAGTATTCTCAGAAAGATTTGTAAGCGACATGAACGTACTAAATAAAATGCTGAGATGTTAGCATCGCTGTTAAAGGAACGAAATCTTGTAAAGGAAGAGGTTAACGGAACTTTTTACCGAATTCGACATCTGGCGTTTCCATTTTTAAAATATCGTCGATATTAGCAAACGCAAGTTTAAAACTTAAATATCATGTTATACCTTAAAAAACAAAAGGTAAATTTTATTTTTAATAAACATTTATTAATATACATATATAATTAATTTCTGATTGTTTTATGACCGTTTATCTATAGATAGGGGGGCCAGACATCGGTCATAGCCACCGAAAATCGTATATAGTGTGAGTATAACATCGCATAATTCGGTCGTTTTTGCATTAATTAATGATCCGTTCATATATTTATGTGATTCTAAAATCAAAAGGCCAGAAAAATTAGTTCAGGCGGCATTCCCGGTGCTCTAAAAACCAAATTTCGTAGAACATTCAGTAAAGAAATAGTCAATTTCGACAAAAACATATTTAGCTATAAGATGTTGTTATTTCGTTGTCTATCAATCGATTTCAAAGAATCATATCTTAAGTAACGCCCAATTAATGCAACTATGTAAAAGCAAAAGAGAAGAAAACGAAAAAAATTTATTTCGACTTTTCCTCAAATTTTAAAGTCAAAAATTCGTAAAAAATACCGCACAAAATATCATAATTTTCTAAATTCAAAACCAAATAGTTGCAAAACTAGTAATTTAAACTTAATAAAGTATATGTATGATTTATTAGCTTTCAGAAAACGTAAAGCATTTGAAAATCGGCTGTAAGATACTCGAGTAATGATAAAATCTGTAGGCTTGCCTCTGAAAAAAAGCTTAAAAAAATACCAGATTTCAAAATTTTCTTTAAAAAAAAGTCTTACCATAGAAAAATTTTTAAAGTGGTTTTTCGTCATCTGGAGCACCATATGTATCAGAAAAAGTAGGTTTGATCAAATATACAATTTGTGTGTTACCTAGTGTAATCTTTGAGTTTCAAAAAACAAAACAAAAATTTCATACTAAGCAATTTAATCCTTTGACTCCCCATTTTAATTCCTTCCAGTGCACATTGGGCGGAAACGGCTTTTTTTTGGCAAAAACCCAAAAAAAAAAAAATGTACATATTTTTATGGTTACAATATTTTTTCCAGTGAATAATTGTCCCTCCTCATCGAAAATATTTAATTTATATTTTAATATACAACCCTCGTCTTACGCCAGCCCTCCAAAGTTAGCTTTTTGTGCCACGTGGTACGCAGTCTAATTTAAAAATTTGTAAATGTTTGACAATCTCGCATTTTTAAACGGTTTGACTGATTGTAATATCTCAAAAAGGAAAATATACATCTAGGTATGTAGAAAAGTATTATATATGTGTTTAAATGTTTGTGCTTTTGTTTCGTTATGTTTTCAATGTTATTAAACTACCATATTTTTGTAGAATCTAACTTCAATATAGTTGTGTTTCGTGGAGCATATCTAGTAAGATACAGTAGGATTCAAAAAAGTGATTATGTGGTAGTATGTGTTAATATATATATATTTATGTAGATTTTAAAGCATAAGCGGATTTTTGCGGTTTTTCGAAATATTTTAATAAATGTGGTAATAGTAATATCATGCAAATATGAAATTTGTTCGATTAAATTCCAAAAATTTTGTGAAGAGACGCTTCGTTTGCATTTGTCGAAACACCGTGGTACCCAATGACCGTTACGATCCACAAAATTTAAGTTCGCGGTGCACAGATTATTGAGTCATCTGTACTTCCTGTCGGTTGCTTAGTCGAAAATGCATCTGAGGCTCGCAACAAATACTATAAGCGGGATAGGATATTACATGCCAGGAAAAATAGCCGACTCAACAACTTTAACAAAAAAACCTTCAAAATCACACAAACTCACAAAAGAAGTTATTTCACTTTTAAAGTTGCTAACATTTGAAGTTACAGACCAGACATATGGAGATGAGGACGAGTTTAAAAGTAAAGAACATTTTGATTTTGATTTAGAAGTTGAAAATATATTTTAATAAAATTTAATGTTATATAACTTTCAAATATTACTTTATCAAGGCATAGAAATATTATAATAAAATGAGTAAACATATAAATTTTATGCAATTTTTATATTAATAGTTTTGTAATACTTATATTGATATTTTAATAAAAATAGCTTATATTTTTCACAATAGATTTTCACTAGTTAATACCTTTTGGAAAATAAATTATCATGTTTTACTTTAAAGATAAAATTATTAAAATAAAATGATCTTGATTAAACATGCATTTTAATATTTAATGTGGTTCTTTTATGTAAGCGTGGCTAAAGGCGTGGTTGCAGCGTTAAAAAAATTAATTCAAAATTCACAAATAATATGAGTGCACTGCAGTGGGAATATCGAAAAAGCCCGTCTTATTGCACGATTATTATGTCTCAGCTATGTTGTGTGAAAATTCAGCTCGATATCTTAAGCCGTTTGGCCTACAGCGTGATGTGTCAGTCAGTTAGGACAAAGAGTTGTATATATATAGATTATGTTGATTTTTGGTTAACAGTGTCGATTTACTACATAAAAACAATAATCAAATTTCTATTAACATAATTTGGGTGGGCCGGTGTTGGAGTTACTTTAAATTTTTTTTATTTATTTTACGGTTTCAATAAATTTCATTATCTATGTTTATTTGTGGACCGGGTGGGTTAGAGCCGATTTCCACACAAACGTGCTATGTCATCAATAACCTGTAGGTCTTGAATGGTGTTTCTACTGCACTGGATGCGTTTGCAATCATCTGATCCTTTGTTTTGAATGGGCAAAACTTCAATAAGCAAAATAATTAATATTATTTGAATTCAACCAGCAGAATGTTCATGACGAGTGCAATTTGAAATGATCATATGCTCTTAAGATGAAATCTCAGTGTCATGCTATGGTACGAATTATAACTCTGACAAAAGCACTCACTGATGGACACAATGCTTTAGTAATATTGTTAGTTTGTGTTCTGTTCCTGTGAGGGCGTAGCTAACGCGCGCCGGGTAAGCACGTATGTGTATATTAGTTTAAAAATGCTTGTCCTTATTCAAGTGCATGGCAGTCTATATATGTGAATAGCTGCATTTTTGTGTTATCCGACTATGGACTGGGCACAGGGCGTACCGTAGTCTACTATGCTAGAGCACACTTGTAGCCAATTTCCACACAAACGCGTTATGTCATCGATATCACACAAACGCTATAGGTCTTGAATTGTGTTTTTACTGGACTGGATGCGTTAGCAATCAACCGATCGTTTTTTTTTTGTGCAAGAGGCAAAACTTTTAATAAATAAATTAATCAATATTCTTCGAATTTAATCAACAGAATTTTTATAAAACAGTGAAATTTTAGATGAGCATTTGCATTTAATATGAAATGTCAATGTTGTGCTATGGTACGAATTTCAACTTCTAGAACTTTTTGCAGATGGGAGTTCAATGTGCTGTACATTGGTCACCAAATGCAAAATACGCAGTTGATACTTAGAATTATAGAGGGTGGTAATCAACATTTCGATTAGTTTGCTCGACCAACATTAGAAATATAAAAATATAAGCAAATGAATTCAGTTCTTGATGCAGAATTATATATATAAGGTTCCGTTGTCCTGGAAGCTGCCATGAACCTTGTATATTTTTTAGAAGAGCAAAATAATAGTGAAGCAGGAAGAAACGTCATCATTTATATGGAATATAAGAAGCTTATGTGGCACAGCAGTTCTAGGAATTGTTTTTGAGGTATTAGTCATTTTAATTTTTGCGGCTAAATTTTGATATTATGATTGTTGATAACAGCTACTTTTCGCAAAATTAAGCTAAAAGCAACTTGACAGCAACGCAATCTATGAAATTCTACCAAATCGATTTACAGGTAATATTGGTCCCTGATTTCGAATTTTTTTTTTAAAAATACGTTGCCAGGACCGTTTTTTAGATAATCGAAAAAAGCTATATTTTTGGCTTTTGGTAAATTGATAATTACTCCGAACATAGTTCATAGATATTAAAGGTGTTTATATTTTTGAAAAGGTAATGGTCTATCAACCTTGCAATACAACATTTTTTAATTAGATTATTAGTTAGGAAATTATTAAGGCCTGAAATGGAAATTTAGCATTAATATATGCCCATTTTAGAAACAAGCTATTTTTTGTGCAATTTTGTGCAAGACTCGAATTTTGTTTTTTTTTCTTTTTTTTTATCACTTTTTGAGTCTGAAGGTTTACTTATTCTAAAATAAATAAATTAAATATTCATATATTATACGACAAATATAGAAGTTATTAGCTTAGGAGTGGAAAATGAAATCTTTTAATTTTCTGTAAAAATTCCAAATGTTGAAAGATAGTGATATTATTAAAAATTCTAGGAAATTCGAAAAATAAATTAAAAACCGTCGGCTGGGGTCCTAACGCGTCAAACAAGGTATCTTTTATAAAAATCTATAAATAAATGGCCAAGTTATAGCCCATAACTCAAACTTATTCCAATATACCAAAAATCGTTTTTTTCATTGAAAAGTCGCTTATAAGCTGAGGAAGAAGAAGAACAGCTTATCGTAAAGTGCATGCAGTGACTTCCGCCTGGCCATAAACGGTCAAATCTGGTGGATATGTTCGCTATAAATGGCTATAACTTTGCCATTTATTCATGGATTTTGACTAACGATACCTTGTTTGACGCCTTATTAATATATCTTTATAAATTAGAATGTCCACTTTAAATAGTTTTTATAGACCCAAATGCATCAAAAAGAATCCAACTGCACCCTTATCTCAATAAATTGTGTACTTAATCGCAGAATGTCAATTTGCAAACCAATTAATTATTCTGTTTTTTAACTTAATTTTCGGACTCAAGTAAAAATGCTTACTTGCAAAATGTTCAGAATTCAATCATTTTTAATAGTTGGTCGTGGTTTTGTCAATGAACTCGTAAAGAGCGATTTTACACAATACTACGAAAGATTTATAGGCTAAGAACTTTTACCTTTATCGACCGATACATACAAAATTTTTGTATGGCTTTTAAAACAAGTAAATCTGTTGATCGAATGAGTGATAAAAAAAAATCAAATTTCGAGTTTTCGAAAAAGAAATGCACAAAAAATAGCTTTTTTTTAAAATGGACATGTTTTTGGACAAAATTTACATTTCAATCCTCAATAACTTCTAAACGAATAATCTATTAAAAAAATTTGCATAGGTTATTTATTACCTTTTTAAAAATATGAGCATCTTTAATATCAATAAACTATGTTCGGAGTTATTGTCAATTTACCAAAGCTACCTTTTTGAAAAACCGATAATATAGCTTTTTTCGATTATCTCGAAAACGGTCCTGGCAACCTATTGCTTAAGTTTTATTTTTGGAATCTGTGACCCATTTTACATATAATTCGACTCTAAAAAGTTCGGAATACAAAATTTTTTTTTTCAAATTTTTGCATAGTGTAATCAAAAAGCTAATAAAATAGCTGTAATGATGTGGCAGCAACATTAACAAGATGAACTATGCAGTTTATTAATTACTCAATACGACCTTTGAACAGCCAATAAACTGCAACCGCTAATCAACGTACGGGTTACATTAAAAATCTCTGACCTATGTACATATGTATTGTAGAATGTGGCATGCAAAAAAGCTGCGGTTGCATTTTCACCCAAAAACCACCCAATTGATTGCCGTGACCTTTCGGACTCTGTACGCATGCAGCTCCAAATAAACGTGAAATTTGCAATTAGTGACAGGACGATTATGATGCAAATCGACAAACAAAACAAACATTAGTAATTCGACTCAGTTAATGATGCTGATCAAGAATACATATGTATTCGTAAATGCATTGCGTGGTTTGTTTCTAGTTCGCAAGTGTAAAAAGTGTTTTTATGTTTCAAATTATACATACTTATATACATATGTTTATATGTTTGACATTATGTTTTATATACATCGTGATGATCTAGTATTATACATATTTATATATGTTATGTATATTTGAGTATCGTAAATATGGTAACACTCGCTTATATATCTGTACTGGTGCAACCTTTTGCCGATTGCTGTCTGCATTTGATAGGTGTCTGACACATGCCAACACATTAGTCGCGTCCAGATACGCCGCCGCTTTCCACAACTCCTGCAACTCATTGTTGTCTGTAAAGACCTTGGATTCATTGAGGGGTAACACTATACAACAATTTGAAAAAAAATCTTGTATATCGAACTTTTTACAGTCAATTATTATGTAAAATGGGTCGCTTATTCCGAATATGAAATTCAAAAAAAAAGTTGCGTAAGCGTCAGCGACTTATTTTACATATACATTGACTCCTAAATGTACGAGATACAAAATGCTGTTGCATAGTGTAATTTATGTATCTACAGCTTTTAAGTTTTTGCAGAGTAAATTAGGCAAAAATTTACATACAAAATCGTGGCTGCTGCTGGCCAGGTGTTGCACTTTTTGCTTAGACCATCGCAATCTTTATTTATGCTGTGAGTTATCAGTGGCAATCAATGGTCAAATGATCGTTTCGTGTGCGTGCTGTTTTCCTTGACAGTCAAATTGATGGGCACAAGCAAACAAAAAGAAGCAAAGGTGCTATAGTCAAATATTCTTGACAACGGGACACCCTGTATCCAGTCCAAGATCTCCACACACAAATATGTACTCACATATATATGTATACATACCTGAACTTCAAAGAAACTTTGAAATAAACTTGATCTTGGTATGGTATACGGTAACCAACAAAACAAATACAAAATTTCTAGCTCTTATATTTCTAAGAAGCGGACGAACGGACACACGGGCGAACAGCGCTAGATCAACTGAACTGTTGATGGTGATCAAGAGTATATAATTATGAATGTACTTAAGTGATGCAGTTGCGTTCTTCTGCCTGGTTTATTAATTTGCAGGGTCTTATTACTATCTTTTACCCATATTTAATGGGTACTGGGTGCACTCATAAAACATACTTATCTACTTCTAGTACGGAACCTAGAAAACAAAAACAAATAAATAAAAAAAGACCGCTTACGCTGAGAATTTCATTTTGTCCTGATCACTGAAACTGACCCTTTATGTGCAAGAACGCAATCGGATCGCTCTCCATAAGTTATTGAATAAGCATATCAAGAATAGCCCAACTGAGAAAAGTCGTCCGACAACAAAAACGAAGTGTTCTGCTCAGAGCGAAAGAAAGCGTGTATGTATTTTTCGGTTATGTTAGTAAGACCGCAAAGGAAACAACGATCAAATTTTATTTGAAACCTCTCGATCGGAAAAAAAATTTAAATTTTTTAGAAGTCCACTGTAATGGTATATTGCTCGATTTGCCGAAGATAGCATTGTCTGTTTCATTCAAATAATTAAAAATTAAACAAAAAAAAAATTTTAATTTAAATTTTAATCAAAAATAGTTTGTTTAAATTTATGTGGAATATAAACTATTTTTAATTTTTATCGAATTTGACCTCACTCGGGTAAGGGTCTCATTGTCCGACCATTTCTTTAACTGGCGGGTTATTGATAAAGTAACGCTGTCTGGCCATTAACACATCACGTTTGATCTGTCTGGACAGACTGTGCGCCAAAATATATCATATAATTCAAGAAGAATCAATTGGAATTTCTTAAGAGATTTAGTTGCCTTGAAAGCAGATTGTTAATGTCCGTCTCAACTCTGTTAGTGAAATTGCTGCGAATCAACTTCAAGGTGAGCCACTAACTTCTTACCAGGAAAACATTGCTCAAAGTATTCACAAGACCAATCGTAGGGTGCCTTGGTGGCTCTCAAGCCTTGCTGACCAAAGAAGAGAGGTTTGCAGGTCATTCAATAAGGTCAAAACGGATAGGAATTCGTGGGATGTATACAAACACGGACTACAACAAAGCCATTAAATAGATCAAACGCGAATCCTGGTGTATCTAGTGCGAGTGTGTGAAGACACTCTCGAAAGTTCCAGATTACAAAGGCTCCTTGTCAAAAGCTCTTCTACTGGAGTTGGGTCTCTTAAAAAGCCAGATGGCTTTTACACACAGGACCAGACTTTTCAGGTGGTTTCATCAAACCCGACAACCTCCTTTATGAAAGATCTGTCATCTTAATAGGCGCGGGCGCAGTCCTACTCTTTTTCGGCCATATTAAAGTTAAGTGGGCTGTCCAATCGCTTGCACCATATGGGTTAGGTTAGGTTGAACCGGTCAACCACCGTGGTGGTTGCACATAGACCATAATTGGTTCTTAGTGATGCCGGATGCTGAAGATCGTTAGGAAGCTGCTTGCCAGGACATTTTTGAAGCTAATGGTAGATGCCTGCAAAGAATTTATTGCCGCTTTTAATCCGTCAGTGCATTCGGTGTAGCTCTTTGGCTACTACTGCTGCCTTCCGTATCGCGAAAACTTCCGCCTGGAATATGCTGCAGTTATCAGGCAGTTTGTACGGCAGACTGAGTTCTGGCTCTGCACAGTACACTGCTGCTTCGACTCCCGAATCCATTTTTGAGCCGTCCTTGAATATGCGGACAGTCTGTTGATCTAGGAACGCCAGTCGTCGGGTCCCATTAAAGTTGATGTGACTTTGAAACTGGTCAGAGGAGTCACGTAGTCTGTGCTACACTGTATCTCCCTGCCAATCGAACTGTGTCCAAAGCCTTGAAGCGCCATATTTCCAGTTGCACAGAGACGTTGTGCAGTCTTTTGTGCAAGGAGTTGTGCTTGAATGCCCAAGTGGTTGACGCACATTAAAGTTTCTAGTGCCTTAGTTGGAGTGGACCTCAACGCCTCCGTTATACAGACAAGTGCCTGTCTTTGGGTCCTTTCCATCATCTTAAGGTATGTGGATTTTTCAGTTGCTTGCCAGCTATCCTGCAAAATAATATCGATATTATCATAAACCCATTTACATATATACTCCGGCCTAACTAAGACCTACCTAAATCATACAGGTCATACAATCTCACGTCATTTTTTCTAAACACAGCGGAGACCTACATGTATGATTCTACTCCATATGTATATATCGCTGGTAGATCGACGGAAATCGCTCTCCACCAGCTAGTCGACAAACTTGAGAAAGCTTTCGGAAGAAATTTCTATTCCAGTGCACTGTGTTTTTATATAAGCATCGAAGGTGTTTTCAACAATACCAACTACAAATCTATATCCAGTGCCCAGTCTCATCGGAATATCGATTGTTACACTATCGTTTGGATCGAAGGTATGCTAATCCGATGGGATATCTCGCCGACAGTAGATGCCAATATCACACGCTTTCGTGCTGTGAAAGGCTGTGGTTCAAAAGGGTGCATTATCAAATTTACTCTGGTCACACATTGATGAGCTTCTCGTGAGATTTTATGACCGGAGCATCGGTGCTATTTCGAGAAGCCATTAAAGTCTCCGATAAGTTCGGCAACAGCATCATTGATGCAAAAAGCACAGATTGTGGTGCTTGACTACTGTCTTAACGTAGGGCTCAACATCAACCCTAAGCTGATATTTTAATTCCTTTCTCCAAACAGTCTATATAAGAAATCTGTGCGTCAGTGATTCTTCCGTGGAGCTATCCAACAAAATCAAATATCTAGGGGTGATTCTGGATAAAACACTCAATTGAAACTCCCAATAATAAAACGTTAACCAAAGCTTTCTGGCTTTTCTGGATTTTTAGTAAATTCTTTATTAAGACGTTAGGTTTTAACCGTAAGAACTTTAAATGGTTATAGTGCATGCTGGTTTAAATATTAAAAACGTCTCGGCATTAAGCCTCATTCGTATCCAAAACACAAATGGATTGTTGGCTTTGAATTCTGGTTATGTCAAATAAATTCTTTTGATTCCTGTTTTGTAAAATAACCGATCTTATAATAAATTCATAACTACTAGGTCTGGAAAAAAGGCAACCCCTACGGTAGCTGACAGTGGCTTGCAGACGGATCAAAATATATTTAAATTTTTTTGTTTTTACGCGAAAGCTATATACCCTTAAAATGGACTTCTAATGAAATTTTGAATACTCGACCGATCTTATGGCAGCCACATGATATAGTATAAAATTGAATTGTGTTTGTTAATTTTGATGACAAAGGGATTGATGCTGATCAAGAATATGTATTCTTTAAAAGTCGGACATGTCTGATACCTGCAGTTGCACTGTATAAGAAGCCTCATTTATGTATTTTTAAAGGCTACAGTTCGCTGGTCGATTTTTGATTTTCGACCATTAGGCAAATCTAGTAATCTTTATTAAACTAAAAATTGATACTGAATATTTAAATGAAAATATTATATGGACATAAATAACCGTTATATATCTCTATGTGTGCTGCTTAATTGCGTTTCGCAATTGATTTCATCACAATTAATCAATTAATCAATCACAATTACAAAACTCTGATTGCTGACTCAATGAAACACGTTTGATCGATCAAACAGAGCAGAGCTGAGCATATAGCTTATCAGCTCAGCTAAGGTTTCAGTGTGCGCTCTTTTATTCAAGCAGTGTGTTTGATATTTATGTTGATAATGTGTCATCTTTAATAACACAAATAGAAGTTATTCTTCCAACGTTAAAAAACGAAAACCGGCATCCACCTGTCCACCAAAGAATTCTCATTGGTTTAGTAAAAAACAAGTTTGTAGGATTGTGCAGGCCAGTGATTCATAGGTTTGGAAATATAACCGAGTGAGAACGTTTAAAACAGATTGTTTTAAATCATTTTGGCGAAAGAGAGTCAAACGGTGTCTTAATGAATATGTTAAAATTGTGTCGTCGAATCGACTATAGAAGAGTATTACAACAAAATGAATTAAGTGTCTAAGAGTACACAACAAAAAATTTGTTATTCGCAAAAATTTTAAATCTTTAGGCGATGCCTATAAAATCATTGAATATGCTGGGCATCAAAACTATACACCAAACGGGGCTATTCGAAAGAATTTAAAAATAAAGAGAGAAACGGATATCTTCGGCACGACGAAGCTATATACCGTTACAATGGACTTCTAAAAAATTTTGAATACTCAACCGATTGTTTCTAAGACAGCCATATAATATAGTGGTCCGAATTTATTAAAAATATCAGATAGACCAATACTTATTTCTTTATCGATATGGTGAGCTTGGTTCTTATAACTTGAAAATCAAAAAATTTTTGCATAGAAAAACTCATTTTTTACCCAATTGTTTTTGTGACACCTATAAGATTTAGTGGCCCGATTTTCATCAAACTTAGTTAGATTGTACAAATCGTATTTCTACATCGAATTTATGTTTGATTTTGATATTATAAAAAAAAAAAAATTTTGTCATGCAAGCACCTTTTAATCGATTGTTCCTATAGAAGCTATAGGATATAGTGGTCTTGAAGAAACTTGGTCAGTTTGGTCAGATTTTAATACTCCATTTATATGCCAGGTTTGCTTTTGATATTATGGAAAACAATTTTTGCGACCGATCGTTCCTATGGCAGTTATATGACAAAGTGATCCGATTCGGCTGATATACTGCCTGCAGCAGAAAGAAGCATATCTGCCCGTTTTCATCAGGATAGCTAAAAACTGAGAGGCTACTCTGTTATAGAAACAGACAGACAGACAGACGGACAGACTAACAGAAAGACATGCCTCACTTGTCGTCCTTATAAAAAATATATAGACGTTACTAACTCTCCTGGCGCGCGTTGCTACGGTCCCGCTACAGCATACTGTGCTACCGGGTATGCTGTGTTGAGATTTTCATTCAAATTTTAAATGCATTTTCCACCCAAATTCCGATATATTTTTGACATCTTTTCAATATGAAGCTACAGTAAGAATTGCAGATTTCTAGTTTCTACCGTTTGTGTCGCCAATCAGTAAGTCAGGGTTAACATTTTTATATACATAGATGGGGTCAGACATTTCTGCTTCAAAGCATTACACATTTTATGACAAAATTATAATATCCTTTTGCAACGGTATAAAAATTTAAGAAGAAGTGTATAAAAATTCAAGGTAGAAGAAAAACACTATTGTTAATTATTGGCACTAAGCTGAAATCAGTGTTATAAATGAAATTTTGTGCCACCCAAAGTGGAAAACAGATTTCGACCTAGAAGTTAAGCCAAAATTAAATTACATTAATTATGCAGGTTCCCATGCTTTCAAGAATTTAAAGCTAAAAGTTATATTTGCAAATTTTTTGAATATAATTTTTCGGCACTCTCAATGGATTAATAGGTTTTAGTATACTTAATGATATGAATGCGGTCATTGATTACCCAAACAAAAAACTTAAAGAAAATAATGTCTACTTAGATCTTTTTATTTAGATCTTTTTATTTTTTATTTATTTATTTCGAGTATATCTAGACATAAACGGCTTAATGCCAACGAACCACATCGACCCAAAGGCAAGGCTCTTAGTAGAGAACCTCTTAGAAAAATTTAAAAATATCTATATAAATAAAACTCTTTACCCTGACTGCCTGATTGGCGACTCACCGCCAGGTCAAATGGTAGAAGCTAGAAACATGAAATTTGTTTGGTATCTTTTTTTTTTTATTTTTTTTGTATTTTTATGAAAATTATATTTGGAAGTTTTGTGAAAATTGTATTTACAAATTTCATATATTCAAGTGTCCGCTGGCAGTGCATATTTACATATTAGGACCGCCTTAAGGCTCCTGCGGGCTAATTTCAGAAGAGGGGCCAGGCTACTCTGAGAATTTAAAATTTTTAAGACGCCATAGACGACCGTACCAATTGAGGCCCAAGGGGCCCCTGGCTAATAACCAGTGTGCCCTTCCTCATACCTTTAAAAAGGGCCTGTTATATGTTTACATGTTACTAAGAATCTCTCTCGGCGCTTTAACTTTCTGAGTGCGACTGAAAGCGGTACCCGTCGGAAAAATCCGCTGACGATCCGTACACATTTGTCAACTACCTTGTAAACACCACTGCCGACGTCTTATTTCCTTTTCAATGTAAGCGACTGTTGAACTTTACATTGGCATGTCCTAGAATGTAGTCAAAAACGTCTGCCTGCATTATTTATCGTCAATAAAATCGCTCTACATGCCCCGCTGCATTACTTGTGATCAATCTTTTCACCCATTACGTTCTTAACTACTTATCGTAGTAGAGTAGACTGAAAAGTAGGTGTTTATTATTGATTACTTTTCGTCAGTGTTTTCACCACGAGATGCATTACCAGAAAAAATTAAAACATAATTTAATTTTATTGATATTTATTTCATTTCGGAATTTAGTTTTCTTCAAATACAGTTTATTTTCATTTATTGTGATCCCGTTTCGATGACCTAATTTTTTTGAAGGGCGAAGTCCTTTCAGCTGTGTTGGCTCTGTTATAGCGTCGTGTGGTCAAATTGATTCTGCAATATTTGCAAATTTTTAGGCACAATTTTTATTTCAATCCACAATAACTTCTAAGCGAGAAAACTAATGAAATAATAATGTATGGCAGGTTGAAAGGTCATTTTATTATCTTTTAAAAAATATATACATTTTTAATATAATTAAACTGTGTTCGTGTGTTCGGAGTTATTTTCACTTTACCAATGCTACTTTATTGAAAATTCGAAAATATAGCTTTTTTGATTATCTCGAAAACGGTCTCGACAAACTATATTTTTAAATTTTTTTCGGAGTCAGTGACCCATTTTCATATCTAAAAAGTCCGGGGTACAAATGCTGTGATAGTGTAATCCCAATTCAGCATTTATTTTTAAGCAACTCATTAAATTCTGGGTAGCAAGTTGCGAAATGTGCCTCTGTATGCGGTCATTAATTGAAGAAACGGGACCATTTCGATTACAAGTAATCCTACGGGATTTTCCAAATAGTTTGTGATTGTGTTACGATATCGATTTGTGTTAAAAATTTGCAGTCGATTTAAGCACGATAATTTTGTTTACCATCTAACAGTCCAATCATATAGCTTTAACTAAAAGTGTATTAATACTCTGCACGAAACGGACAATTAAAACAAATGGCACATATGTATTGATTTATTAATTGAATATTTAATAAGTAATTTCTTTCTTTTGGCAACCCTAGGAAGGAAGTGCTACAGGAAGCTAACAGGATTTGTTTTTCGATGTTTGATCGACACTGCAATCGACACCTACAGTTATTACTCAAGATTTTAGAAACAACTGTCGGCAAAATGTCTAGAGATTTCTGTGACAGCCTTGTCTATGAAAAACTTTATATTCAATACATCAAAACCAAACCTCTTCTTTTTGTCTCATAGGTAATCTGAATAAATGTAATCAAAATTTGGCGAAAATATTATAAGCACGCCACCAAAAGGATTGGTATAATTATTATTATTTTGCAATTTACATTTGTAAGCAAAACTCGTATATAGTTTCGGCGTGCCAAAGATATATATTTGTATATACATAGCCCGTTTCTTTCTTGTTACTCAATTTCTCAATATACTCATACAATTCTTTTCGACAAAATCTCACTTTGTTTGCAACCATGTGAGGCATGTGAGTCTTCAGTCTACCAATTGCTAGACCAGACTTTAGTACGGATTGGCTTAGCCCACTCTGAGGCCGGACCAACGACTGTGGTCAAACTAACTAGTAAAAAACAAGTGGTTTAATATGTTTATGTTTGTTGCTGAGAGAGCAACTGCTGAATATGCGCTTAATAATGCTGAATTTACACTAGTTGACAAACAAGACAACGTTGATATCAACTCACGATATAGAGAGCCATAGGTAACGACAAGACGACTTCAACTTTTCGGCTCTCACTGCGCATGTATGTCACATTTTACTAAATACGACGCAATTGACTCAAAATGTATGAATAAAATGGACTTTTTTTAGTTAATCGACTGCTGCTGCTGATTAGGGGATCTAGTTTGGTAATGATTACCCGCATAATATAGGAAAAAGTCAAGCGCTTCTAATGACATACCTCCGACTTCGACATTTTCCATACATTACCTGCAATAGCTTGCTAAAGTCTGAAATTGTTGAAAAATTTGTATCTTTGTATGAAAAAGTATCTAAATTTTCAAAGTATGTTTATGAAACTTAGCACATATGCATTTTACATATAAATATAGTACATATCCTAAAATGGATGAGATCGGATAACTATATCATATATTTTCGGTTCCAATCTGAGTTTGTTGTATGAAAAACTTTTTTGTTTATTAATATATCTTAACCAAACTCACTATAGCTATGCCTGTACTTTACTAGCTGACCAAATTTGATCAAAATCATACGCTATATACTTTGAAATAAAGATACTTTTCATAAAAGATACAAATTTTGCAACATTTTCTGACTTTGGTACGCTATTGTAGATAATCTATTCAAAATGAAGAGGTTGGAAGTATGTCATTAGATGCGCTTGACATTTTCCTATATTACGCGGGGAGTCCCTTCCAAATCAGATCCCCCAATCAGCAACAGCCGCCGATTAACTAAAAAAAGTGCCTATTTGGCGTAGACTGTGAGTCTACTGCGTTGCCTTTGGTAAAATGTGACGTCACACGACTGCGACGCAATATAACGGAACATAACGGTCGTGCGCGTGGCGTAACCTAGTCTCTCTCAATCGTGATATCAACTTACTTCAATTCTAGTGTAAACATCTGTCAATTTAATCAACTGTTGCTTTGAGAGAAGATTAACAATGCGAAAAACATTAGACGACGCTCTGAATTAGTGTTGCCAAGATTTTAGAAACAAAAAAGCTGTTTTTGGTGAGAACAGTGCTGAAAAAATCTGAATAAAAAGCTAATGTTTTCTATTGTTTATTCACCTCTTGCTAATGTTCAAAAATTTTGTCGATTCCGATTCAGTTGCTCTCTTTTTTATGCGACTCCGAAGTTCCAATTAATTAAATATACATAAACATTTTTTCGAAAGGGTGTTATAAATTTTTCACGACGTGGGTTACCCATAGAAGGAGACGATTTCGGTAAAGTATATAAATTCTTAGTTACAGATATATATATTTTCGATGTAAATTAGTCTCTCAGCATTTGAGATGTCTTGATGAAATTTGGCACAGATGCTTTTCTCTGCTGCAGGCAGTATATATGTATACCAGTATCGATTTTGTATTATTATTAAATGAGTAGTATTCTATATTTAGATACAAGCAGCCCTCTAATCTGAACCATCTTTTTCATGAAGCTGTCATTCAAACGATCGGTTGAATAATTAAATTTTCTTAGATGCCCATTTCTTCGGCATGCCGAAGATAGCCGTTTCTTTCGGGAGGCTTATAATGTCTTGGCATTAAACAATATGCATATGTACATGTACATGTTTATAATAAAGATTGCAATCCTTGGGCAATTTCCTCAAGCAAAATAAATGGGTTTAATTTTCTGTACTTAGGAGTAGTTGCTTATGTGAAATTCGATAAACCATTGTGTTTTCGTGTAGAAAAATATGTTAAGCTGCCCGCTGTTTTCGTATATTTTCCGCAATTGTCCTTTAAAAAAAAGCCAGATTTGACGGGAAAAAAGCTGAATTTGCAACAGTGCTCTGAATGTAAACAGTACTTCAGGAAGTATTCGAACAGCTTGCAGGGAGTGTTTTACGATTCTAAATCGCCACTGGAAGTTCGAAAAATGAAATCACTCGAACTTCTGTGACACTTAAGGCT
Organism: Hirtodrosophila alboralis; assembly: GCA_035043045.1. Lineage (NCBI taxonomy): Eukaryota > Metazoa > Arthropoda > Insecta > Diptera > Drosophilidae > Hirtodrosophila > Hirtodrosophila alboralis. The sequence continues at coordinate 62,967 of JAWNNH010000136.1, read as the reverse complement.
TTTAATAGATATTTTAAAGCCAGTCCGACGCCGAATCTCTAGAGATTTCTAAATTGATTAAAGGTGAAATTTTAAAAATACATATGTTCTTGATTTTTTGTAATGATCATCTCAATGTTATGACGACTGTAAAATGGAAACTGAGGTTATTCAAGATGAGCTATTTTATATGTATACAGCACAGCCGCCATTTAAAGTTTTTTGCGTTTTTGCAGTATTGTTCAACTGTTTGAAGTCAAACAACCGTGTATGTGTACGTATTTTTAAGTAAGTAAGTATACATTTGATTTTGGGGATCTCAGACTGAGTACATGTTGTCCCCTGGTCTGATATGACTACGAGTATACCGTAGTACTCAGCTTAAAACAGACTATTTTGACTTGGACATATTGCATTGACAGCACTATCCAAATCTAAAATTCAGCATGCATTTTTATAAGAATTATTTAAGTTCCAGTATTAAGGCGGCCATACACTTCATTCAAATGATCAAAAGAGCACGATTCAGTAAACATGCATGCTGTGTAATGCGTGTGAGCTTATTTCGTGCTCATTATCTAAAGAGCAAAAGTCCAAAAGGCAAGCGTGCGCATTGATTGTAGGCAAATATCAAAATATTTTGATATTTAGCTCTGGTCATGAAGAATTGTTGCAAATATTAACTCACTCTCTTATCTATTTATGCTATTTGGATTTCTCTGCACTTAAGCTACGCTCACTGCCATAAATTTTATTCAATTCATATTGATTGGCGTTTTTACTTATTATTTTGCTGGTGCACAAACTATGCATTAAGCATTTATTGCAACATTTACTTTAATTATTTAAATTTTCTACCCTTATTTACTAGATACTAGTATTTAAAAAATTTAAAAAGTCTAATTGTTAGAAATATTAGTCTATTTGTTAAAATATTTTTGGTAATATTATTTTTTTTTTAACTAAAATATTATTATTATTGCAAGTTATAATTATGCAACGCATAATTAAGATTATTATTTATTATTTTAAAATAATAATTAATCGGTTATTTCAATTGCAATAACACACAAAACTTCCGATGACAGAGACGGCACATAAGAGAACATAGAAATGCTTTAATTCACACATACAAGAAATCTAGTGCCGTCTTTAGTCAGCGCAAGTTGGCCTGTGTGTGTGCTCTTTGCGTGGTGCTCTCTTTGATGGGTGGCGACGTCGTAGCCGTTCAGCTGTTTGAAGATACATATTTATTTCTTTTTTCTCTCATTCTGTTTTACGGCTGTACATACAATGTATGTCATACATACATGTATAAACCACTTGTGGGTGGAGCCAGTACTCGTTTTGCACTTTATTGGTATTCCTTGCGAGGTGCAATTTATTTTGGATTATTTGTTGAACGCACGCACTTAACTCATTTTAATCTTGTTGTGCACCCGTTAAGAGATTGAAAAATCATTTGTTAATTTCAGTTTCAACTACCAAACTTTCAATCCTAGAACTAGCCATGCACGCTAGAGCGAGATAACAGACTTACTGTTGCCTTATTTATTATGTTGCGCTGCTTAAACGAGTACAAGCACGAGCAGCTTCCATTTTTAATAAGCAAAGGAGGCACCGTAACTGACACCGTAAACTAGAAATGAGCAATTCAGTGGGTTACTAAAGTGACATTCGTACGGCTTTAACGTTAAAAAACTCAAAAAGATAATTTTATACAATTTTGTTTATTTTATAATTTTTAAATAGGTTTCGAATAACCATATATTTAGTTTTCAAGCTGGGAGCTATCAATTCTGTTGTTCAAACATATCAGCAAAAAAACCGAATGACACTAAAGTGACACAAAATGAAAGTGGATTATGATTTTATATGCATTATATCACAAAGTTTTGCGAAACGCATAGGAGGCTTTTTAAGCGCTTAATTTTGAAATGGTTTGGACGAATAAAAAAATCTGATTACTTTATTTACCCCAAAGCATAAACCCAATATAGTAATATGAAATGCGTTATGTGATATTTTTTCCTTAGCAATGTGCCTTAGTCATTTTTCATACGCATTTAACTTGTTTTAAATTACCACATCTGAGAGTCAATACATACATACATACGGATGTAAAATGAGTCGCTGATTCCAAAAAAATTTAAAAAATAGGTTGCCATCACCGTTTTTTTTATAATCGAAAAATGCCAGACTTTCAACATTTTAAAAAAATGGCATTGGTTAGTTGAAAATATATAGCTCTGAATATCGTTTAACAATATCAAGGATATTTATCTTTTTAAAAAGGTTATAAAATATTCAATCAGCATGTCATAAAACATTTTTAAATTAAATTATTTGCTTAGAAATTACACTATGAAGCAGCATATTGTATCCGAGCCATTTTAGAGTCGAACTATGTATATGTAAAGTGGGTCACTGATCCCGAAAAATTAAAAAAAAAAAATAGGTCGCCGGGGCCGTTTTCAAACTAAACGAAAAAAGCTAGCTTTTCGACTTTCAAAGAGGTACTTTTGTAATCTGAAAATACCTCCGAACATAGTTTAATAATATTTAAAGTGTTCATCTTTTTAAATAGGAAGATTAGATTAGATTATTCGTTTTAAAGTTATTGAGGATTAAAATGAAAATTTGGACTAAAAATTTAAAAAAAAAGCTATTTTTTGTGCAATTTTTTTTATTAAAACTAGAGTTTTTGATTTTTGTATCACTCTTTGACTCTGTGGGTTTACTAATTCTAAACAAAATAAATTTTTTTTTAAATTTCAATCAAAAAATATAGAAGATATTAGCTTAGGAGTGGAAAATGAAAATTTTTAATTTTTGTGTTAAAATTTCCAATGTGGGGAGATATTTTTAATACTTTTAAAAACTCTTCGAAAAATAAATTGAAAACCGTCAGCCGATCCCTTGGATCCTAACGCGTCAAACAAGGTATCGTTTGTAAAAATCTATAAATAAATGTCGGCTTTCAATGGCTATAACTTTGCCATTTATTTATTGATTTTAATGAACGTTACCTTGATTGACGCCTTATTAATGTATCTTTGTGCTTTATGCTAAATGCTGAAATTTTTAAATAGTTTTTGGATAACCAAACGCAACAAAATGAATCCAGCTGCACCCTCAACTCAAAAAATTGTTTACTTAAACGCTGAGTGTCATTTTGCACACCGCTTATTTATTTTGTTTTTTAAATTCACTTTGGGATTTAATCAGCATTTTTAATTAAAAAAAGTTTGCAAAATGTTTATGATTCAATCATTTTTAATTGTTTCTCGTTGTTTTATATCAATGAACCCGTAAAAAGCGATAACTTTTACATTTGTTGACCGATAATTTCTAATTTTTATTTTGTTTATTTGAGAATTAGTAAGCTTACAGATCTAAAGAGTGATACAAAAAAAACAAAATTCTAGTTTTCGTAAAAAGAATTGCAGAAGAGATTTATTTTTTTTTAAATGGGCATATTTTTAGTCAAAATTTTCATTTCAATCCTCAATAACTTCTAAACAAATAATCTAATTAAAAAATATTGTACGGCAGGTTGATAGGCCATTTTATTACCTTTTAAAATATATGAGCAGTTTTAATATCAATAAATTGTGACAATAATTAGACTCTTAAAAGTTCGGGATACAAGATTTTTTTCAAAATTGTTGCATAGTGTTATTAGAGATTGAAATGAAAATTTAAAATAAAAATTTGCGTAATCTTAAAGAAGCTAAATTTTTAAAATCTAAATTAAGGTTTCTTGTCAGTCTGTTCATCTGTCTGTCTGTTTGTCCGTCAAGGACTATAGGAACTAGAGACCAGATTTGGTATGTAGGTTGCTGTATACAATACGCAGAAAAAGTTCATTTAAAATGTCCGAATTTTTTCTCTCATCTTCGTAAATAAGGACTGTACCGAAAAGAAACTGAACACATTTTTTGTCTCACAACTTCAATAGGTTAAGTGCTATCAGTGTGAAACTTTCTTTCATTTAAAGGGGATTTTATATTTTGTAAAATTTAGTCATTTGTTTTTAACAATAATTATTAACAAATTTTGTGAACCTCCTTTTGAGGAACCCCCTTTAAATGGTTCTGTGCACACTTACCACACTGGTCGCCTTGCCCAGTTATCGCCAACTTTTAAAATTTAACTATAAACAGTATCACTTTTTAATTAAATGTAACATTGGGAGCCTGGCAAAAGTCATGAGTCGATTTTAACGTAAGTTTCGTCGTCCAATATAATACATTTTCCAACATTACGACACATCCAATTTCCTGATGACTTAGATATTTTTTTGGGCATTTTTTCTATTTTATATAGCCTTACTTTATACATTTGCCTTACACGATAAGATCGTAAATCTACTTCTTGCAATTTTTTTCCTTTATTTAGGGGGCTGACATTTCTTCGTTTTCGAAATCGAGGTATACTGCATTCCCTACAGAGTCATAATTCCAGGTTACATTTATTTCCACTTTTTTTTCCCTGTTTCGAATAAAAGAAGTCTTTCCGAACTAAAAAGAAATTGTTTCCCACTGTTTATGTTGATATCATAATATAGTTTTTAGATTTTTTTTATGAAATTCCATTTTTAGTGTAACATTTGCACAGAACATGTTGTGCACATGTTCTTCGAAACTCGCATTACAAAAACGCTGTTTAGAATAAAAAGAAAGTGAAGCAAAAAAAAAACATAAAAGATCAAGATTTCTAAAGGTGCCAGTCCCGTTATGATCAGATTTTTAGATGTCGAGAAAGTCCAGTACAAAAGTGTGTAGTTTCTTTTCGGTACAGTCCCTAGCTACAAACGATTTTAAATTTATGATTTTGATTTTTTGACCCGCATTATAAGCCCCGTTTTATAACCACATCGCCACCCGATAAAAACGTATATACATATATGTGCATACGTGTAATCCACCCGGTCCACAGATAAACATACTTAGATTCTGAAATTCATTGAAACCGTAACTTAAATACAAATTTTTAAACTAACTCCAGCATCGCCCCACCCGCAAAATTAATATCATCTACGTCACATGCTCAGAATTTCGAAGCAATAGACTCACAATGTAGGAACTTTGTGTGGTTAGTCGGCTGCTGTTGCTGATTGGGGATCTGATTTGGAAATATGCCCCAGAAAATATAAGAAACTGTCAAGCGCATCTAATCTTTGACCCCTACATTTTTCTTTCATTATTTGCAATAGTTGGTATCTCCATTTTGAATAATTAAGATATTTTTTAAGTATGAAACTTAGCGGAAGTGCTTTTTATATCTAAACATAGTATATATCCAAAAATGAGCCACTTCGGATCACTATATCTTAGCATCCATACAAAAAATCTGCTTAACATGTTCTTGTATGACGAACTTTTTTGCTTATCAAGATATCTTAACCAAACTCACTATAGCTAGTCTGTACTTTACCAGCTGACCAAATTCGATCAAAATTGAACCCATACATCATACGCTATATAATTTGAAATACAATATATACATAAATTCAATATTTGTTTGTTTGGTCCAAATTCTCACAGGTAGTACATTAGGTTGAAGCGGAGCGCCTTTTCGCCAATTTATTTTTCTGTACACATGTCATTGACAGTATCATGCCATCCAAATGCGAGCATCCTCGCGAACATGCATGTCGAAAAAAAGTAAAGCAAAAATACTACCATCTCCTCCACTAACGTCGAACAATTCGCCGAGCCGAGCCAAGTTCGCGCACAGGATCGCCTGTGGACGGCCTGTTAAGCCCATGAACTTTATGAGTACATTTAAAAATGCCACATCGGGTGTGTTTGTTGAAATGCTTAAATCTCCGCCGTCTTTTTATCGATTTATATGATTAATATCTTAAATGACGCCCAGTTAATGTAACTATGTAAAAGTAGAGGAGAAAAAAACGAAAAAAAATGTTTTCGACTTTTTCTCGATTTTTAAAGTCGAAAAATCGTTAAAAATACCGCACAAAATATCATCATTTTTTTAATTAAAAATGAAATAGTTGCAAAACTAGTAATTTAAACTTAATAAAGTATATGTATGATTAATAGGTCCTTTCATTAGCTTTCAGAAAACGTAAAGCATTTAAAAATCGGTAAGATTCTCGAGTAATGCTAAAATCTGCAGGCTCGTCTCAGAAAAAACGCTAAAAAATAAATACCTGATTTCAAAATTTTTTTTAATTAAAGTCTCACAAGGTCGGTAGAAAGAGAGCCCCAAAATTGTGACTGTGTTGGAGCGCTCTTTTGCCTGCATGCACTGCGCAAAACGAAAAGCAACTTATATTTATGTGCGCGCTAGAACGTAATATACTTTTTTTTTTATATATATATAAAGAGATTATTAGTATTTATTTATTTTTGCAAAAAAAACTTAAATCAAACTCAACAACTAATATTAAAAATACTAAAACAACTACAAAAAACGTAAAAGACGTACATATACTACGTATATGTGCACTAACGCATATTGTGTCGATCGAATGTACAGAACTTTTTCGCTCAATGTACTTCGAAAAATATGCGATAAAAACGAGTATAACCATTTTTCAATGAAATCATAATTGCCACTGAGCTCTCGCAATTCAATTCAATTCATTTATTCGTCGATTTTTGTAGATAATACAGTTTTGGTATCTTATTTCTATGGTAAGGCACTGAGTGACAAATTCAGGCTAACTTAAATTATGTTGATTATTTTGCCATTCTTAACAATAGGTGTAGAGGTAAAAATTTTAGAAAAAACCTTGTTATCATTAAATAGTTTTCTATGCTTAATTCTAGTACTAATGCTACTTATGATGCTAATAGGGTTATTTACAGTAGGGAGGGGTTTTATGTGTTTATAACTAAACTTAAATCTATTAAAAATATAATGGTTATTAAAAATGGTTACTTATGTGATAAAAGGAAGCATATGTTGGGAGTTATTTACAGGGGTTAAATGGGTGTGTATTATCACATTTGGTTACTGTTGTATTTGGTATAAATAATTAATACTTAATGTAGGGTAATAGGAATCTTGAACGAATAACTGGCGAATATGTAAGGGCAACTATTATTGGTTTATATTAAAAACGAGTCCATCATTGGGGTTAATGAACTTTCGCTTTCTATGGTAAAATATTAAGTTTTTATTTGGGTCTTTGATAATGCCCTTTTCTTTGAGGTGGTCTATGTGTCTGATAGTTAGGTGGTCGGTTGAGTAGCCTATCGTGATCCTAACTTAATTTACGCTATGATTAACTATTTCATTATTGCTGTTTGAGCTTACATCTACAAATTTCTCTATAATTTGGAATATCAAGGTATCAATACGCATGACGTTGGCTTATTTGAAAAGCTTAATGTTGTTAATAAATAGAAACGAGTTTGGCTTGCTGCCTATTGTTTGGCGTAGAATTTGCCTCTCGAAGCGGCGTAGTTGCTCCATTTGACTTGATTTTATATTAAACCAGCCGATGTAGCCATGTATTAGGCTTCTTATTTTTGATAATTGTGGACTTGGACTATGATCAATCGAATTATATGGGAGTTTAAAAATATATTGTAGTTAACCAATTTTGTTCTTTGCATGTTTTATGCTATTTTCAATATGTTTTTTGAAGTTTAGTTTTTGGTCGTATATGACCCCTAGGTATTTAATTGTGGGGTTGACTTGTACACTGCCCGACAACCGATTAGCGCACCCTATGCTCCGCATCTTAGGAGCTTAATATCAGGAAAACGAATAAAGCTTTTGAGATAAATTTTTTTGTCATTTAAAAAATATTAAATTCTACACGAGATTTAATAATAGATAAGATATTAACTTTATTAATAACATTTTAAATGAATTTAAGCGAACATAAAAAATGAACTTTCATTTTTGCGACATTTGAGTAGCACAGTCATTTGAAAACTTTAAATAACAAGAAAGAATGGATTCAAATTTTATTCAAATTATTTTTTAACATTAATTTAAATATTGAAAATCTAGCTGGATTGACATCATTTTTGGAATTTAAAAAAATGAAAAGTTAAATTTGTTGGCTGGTTAGATAGTACTATTTCGACTGCTGCCAAGCAAGTCTCTTTAGTAACCTTTCTATTAGAATTTATTTTTGTTCAAACTGTCCGTATATGAGTGGTGCCTGGTGGGAATCGAACCCGATGACTGTCGTTCGTTAGGCGGATGCCTTGTCCACTGAGCTATCGGACCCTACGTCATCCCGGCAACTAGGTACTTACATCAACAGACATTTGTAAATTATAATTTCTAAGCCTGCGCTAACAGTTATTTTTTTATTAGGAACTTGATAAATGAGCAGAATTTTTCCCATCCGAAAAGACTACACGCTCCCATTCCTTGGTCCAGGTCATATTTGATCGACAGAAATCGAGCCGTTGCATCTTTCGAAGTTGGTTTAGAGGAGGTTTTTATTTTAATTTTAGACGCTTTATATGTTCAGCATTCGAAATAACTCTTTGTACAGTCCGAACGCATGCTTTAACACCAGTTTTTTCTTTTATTTTAGCGGCTGAGTCGTGAGAATTAGACGCGTGCCTCAATATAATTCGCTTGGCGGCTGGTGTTATTACTGATGAGGGCCGATCTTTTATGTTTTTTCCATAGTTTAAGTATGCGGTAATAACTTTACGGCTGCGTTTAATATTTTTTGATATTTGAAGTATCGAGTGACCGCACTGCCTGTAAGCCTTTATTTTGCCTTTTTCAGACTCATTCAACGGTCTTGCTATTTCCATTACTTCTTTATTTTATTGATAATTGATAACAACAAATAAATAATAGTTTTAATCAGCCAAACACGACAGCTTACACGCAAAAATTGATACTAAAGCAAAAATGTGCTAATCGGCTGTCGCAAAAAATGCATGCATTTTTGTCGCACTTCCAAGAAAATAGCAAAGCAAAATAACGGTGCACTTCCAGAACTCAAAGTTACTCTCAGAATGAGTAAAAATGATGAAGAATAAAAGAGACAAAAAAAGGGCATGAAAAATATTCAAAGATTACAGTTATTTTCCTTTTAACAGATGGGTTATAGGATGCGCTAATCGGTTGTCGGGCAGTGCATTTAAGCTCTCGCAGCAGCTTCAGCTCGCTACTTCGGCTCGTGTCTGTATGACGTACCACGATATAGAGAGCCATAAGTAACGACAAGACGGCTGCAACTTTCGGCTCTCACTGCGCATGTAGGTCACATTTTACCAAAGACGACGCTATAGACTCACAATGTACGCCAAATAGGCACTTCTTTTAGTTAATCTGGCTGCTGCTGATTGGGGGATCTGGTTTGGAAGCGACTCCCCGCGTAATATCGGAAAATGTCAAGCGCATCTAATGACATACCTCCGACTTCTACATTTTGCATGCATTATCTGCAATAGCTTATCAAAGTCAGAAAATGTCAGAACTGGGACATAGCTATAGTGAGTTTGGTTAATATATATTGCTAAACAAAAAAGTTTTTCATACAAAAACTCAGATTGAAACCGAAAATATATGATATATGTAGTTATCCCATCTGATCCATTTTAGGATATGTACTATATTTATATATGAAATGCATATGTGCTAATTTCCATAAACATACTTTGAAAATTTAGATACTTTTTCATACAAAGATACAAATTTTTCAACAATTTCAGACTTTAGCAAGCTATTGCAGACAATGTATGGAAAATGAAGAGGTCGGAGGTATGTCACTAGATGCGCTTGACATTTTCCTATATTATGCGGGGAGTCATTACCAAACCAGATCCCCCAATCAGCAGCAGCAGTCGATTAACTAAAAAAGTCCTTTTTATTCATACATTTTGAGTCTATTGCGTCGTCTTTGGTAAAAAGTGACGTACATGCGCAGTGAGAGCCGAAAAGTTGCAGCCTCTTGTCGTTACTTGTGGCTCTCGATATCGTGGTCTCTGCTCTATATTCACAAAAAGAGAATCAAAAAATGTGTTTGTATTAATGTGCTGTTTTGATTGTATGCACTGCACAAAAAGAAAAGCAACTTATATTTATGTGCGCGCTAAAACTTAGTAAAAAATTTGTTTTATAAAGAAATTATAAGAATTTATTTATTTTTCCAAAGCACTTTGTATTTGCTCCCAAGTAACAAAATTTCCCTCTTTTATGACGCATAAGCCGTCATTGAAACCCCAAATTGAAAAGAGGTTGAATTTATAAACTCTAAAAAATGTTTATTGTTGTACATGCATTTTGTCATGCCTTACCATCGCAATTTTAAATTTTCAACTTTAAAGAAGCAAGTGTCTGCGCATCAACGCATATTCGCATATTCAAAATTTAATTCCATCACTTTGATATTGTGTCGATTATATGTTCGGAATATGTTCTTTAATGAAAGCATAATTGCCACTGCGTGTATGATATAGTGGTCCGATTTTAATCAAAATTGGTCAGCTGGTAATGAGACGTAGATCTGGTGAGTTGGGTTAAGATATCTTAATATACATAAAAGTTTTTCATACAACAACTGAGATTGAAACCGAAGCGTTATGATACAGTTATCCGATCTGATTAATTCCATCCAACTGCATCTGTCTGCAGCCGTCTTGTCATCATCTATGGCTCTCTATATCGTGTTCACGAACCACTAACTACACTCTCTCTGTCTCTCAAACTCAAGAGAGCTAGAGCGTAATGAACACCCAAAGTAACACGACGAAACCCGAAGTGGACTGCTCGCGTCCTGTCAAAGATATAGCATAGACATTTATTTAGGAGGCCACGACGAATCTACGGATCTCACGTTTTTGATTGCACCCAGATGCAAACCAGACGTCTTAAGTAAGTGCACAAAACGCGCATGTGAACATACTCACCAAAAATTTTTATGAAAATATACGAGTACGACGCAGAAAGAATAGACGTGAATGTGTGTTCACTCAAGTACATAGTGAATGGTACTCACGCCTGAATGCATGTTAACAAGAGTGAGTGGCCTATGAATGTGAGCGATCAAGCAGTCTCAATATTTACCGTGAACGTGAATTAACTCATAAAAAAGGCTGTGGTGTTGCAATAGAGACTGAAAATAAAGGTAAATCCCATAACGAGCAGATACTATTTATAATGTTATACCTTCATCGCTATAAAAATATGAATTAGGCCATAAAGGACTTAAAATTAATAACACTATGCAACAACTTTGGAAAAATTCTTGTATCCAAAACTTTTTAGAGTGGAAAAATATGTAAAATGGGTCGCTGATCCCGAAAATAAAATTTAAAAAATAGGTTGCCTGGACCGTTTTCGAGATAATCGAAAAAAGCTATATTCTCGACTTTTCAAAAAGGTAGCTTGAGTAAAGTGACAATAAATCTGAACACCGTTTATTGATATTTAAGCTGCTTATCTTTTTTAATATGTATTAAAATGGTCTGTCAACCTGCCATACAACATTTTTTAATTAGACAAATTGTTTAGATATTTAAAATTGAAATGAAAATTTTGCCTAAAAAGATGCTCATTTTAAAAAATCACCCATTGGATCTGCAGGCTTACTAATTTTAAAATAAATAAATTTCTTATTTAAATATCAAAATGGAAATTTTTAATTTTTGATGAAAAATTTTCAATGTGGGGAGATTATGATATTTTTAAAAACTCTGAAAAATAAATTGATAACCGTCAGCCGACCTTGGATCCTAACGCGCCAAACAAGGTATCGATTGTAAAATTTATAAATAAATGGCCAAGTTATAGTCCTTAATCCACCTTAACCTTAACATACCGAAAGTCTATTTTTCGCATTGAGATTTCAGTTATGCAAAAGAATAAGAACAGTTGAACGTAAAATGCATGCAATTGCTTGACGCCTTATTATGGAATCTTTAAAAATTAAATGTTGAATTCAATCAGCATTTTTACTTAAGAAATATTGGCTAAATGTTCAGGATTCAATCATTTTCAATAGTTGATCGTTGTTTTATATCAATGAACGCCTGAAAAGCAATTTTTACGCAACACTACGAAATATTTATGGTCTAAGTACTTCTACATTTATCGACCGATGCTTACAAAAATTTTGTATGCCTTCTGCAATTAGTAAGTCTGTAGACCCAAAGAATGATAAAAAAAAACCAAAATTCGAGTTTTCGAAAGAAAATTGCACAAAAAATAGCTTTTCTAAAATGGGCATAATTTTCATTTCAATCCTTAATAACTTCTAAGCAAATAATTTAAAAAAAAATGTTGTAGGCCATTTTATTATATAGTGGCCTTTACTAGCAATAATCTATGTTAGGAATTATTGTCACTGTACCAAATCTACCTATTTGAAAAGTCGAAAATATAGCGTTTTTCGATTATTTCGAAAACGGTCCCGACAACCTATTTTTTAAATTTTATTTTCGGGATCAGCGACCCATTTTACATACTTTTCGACTCTACAAGAAATGGATACAAGATATTTTTAAAATTGTTGCATAGTGTTATTAAAGGTAGCACAAAGCACTCGGATAGGATTATGGGTAGCATAGATAGTACTACAGGTTTAAAGAGAAAGAGGAAGATAGTTTCTAGTAGTTTTGATCGGAACAGTAAAATTAATTTGGATTATTAATTCGGAAAAATCAATTTCACCGTTAATTAATTTGTGTAGGAAAAGTACACCAAGCATAGTTCTACGATTAGAAAGATAGGGAAGATCTATTAGTAAAAGTATGCGAATATTAGTATTCCAGTTTAGACCCCTAAGAGCGAAGAGCAGGAATTGTACAGATTCTGTCTTGATGAACCTTATGATAAGGAAACAATATACAAGATCCATATTCCAGAAAAGGACGAACAAGTACAGTATAAAAAGATTTAGTAATATAGGGATCGTTTAATTCTTTCGACCAGCGTTTTATGAAAGCTAGGACTCAAAGGCTCAAGTAACAATAGAAGAAATATGCTTGTTAAACTTAAGCTTCGAATCCAAAAGAATTCCCAAATCATTAACCAACTCAATTCGTTTAATTGGCTTCATGTTGAGCACATAACTATTTAAAAAGGGCGTACGCCAACTGAAAGACATTACGTTACATTTACTACAATTAAGATTTATTAAATTTACTGTACTGTATAGATCGGTTTGCAACCTGAGACCAAAAAAAGGGTCAGTACCCGACAATCAAAGCTTAACAACATCAGAATACATTAGGTAATTTATAAAAAGCGTAAATAACAAGGGGTCAAGGTGTAACTCGGACAGATTTGGAAAGTAAGCCCTTAATAGCGGATTTCTATTGGTGGATGCGTTGAACGCATTTGCCATTCACATCGAAACTCGCCTGACGCACGTTCAAGTACTATGCTATTTGCATAGGCTGTTAGGTATGGGACATGGGCTGTTAGGTATGGGAAAAAGCCGAGTTTGGAATGAACGCGGGGTGTGCCAACTCGTTTTTGGTAGAATTTTATAGATTGCGTTGCTGTAAAGTTGCTGTAAGCTCAATTTTGCACAAAACAGCTGTTTTTAACAATTATAATTTCAAAATTATGCCGCGAAAATTAAAATGACAAATATATTAAAAACAATTCCAAGAACTGCAGAGTTTCATAAGCTTATAATATTCTATATAAATGATGACGTTTCTTTCAGCTTCACTTTTATTTTGCTCTCTTAAAAATATACAAGATTCATGACATCGCCCAGGGCAGCGGGCAATTATAATTATATACATATGTGTCAAGAACCTAATTTACTTTATTATATTATCAAGCTCTATAAGTTGTAATTCGTACCACAGCACGATATTGAGATTTCATATTAAGCTCATATTCTCTTTTTAAATTGCACTTGTCATAATAATTCTATTTGTTAAATTTAAAGAATATTTATTACTTTGTTTACTGATGTTTTGCCCCTTGCAAACAAATGATCAGCTGATTGCAAACGTATGCAGTGCAGTAGAAACACCATCCAAGACCTATCGAGGTAGCCTGTTATCGATGGAATGACGCGTTTGTGTGGAAATCGGCTATAAAAAAGACTTTTTGGGTTTTTAATGTAGGATAATTCGCAATCCAAAGAATTAAGTTATTTGGAAGTCCCAGAAGATTGAGTTTGCGCAATAAGAGAGAGTGATTAACGGAATCAAATGCTTTACTAAAATCAGTGTAAATGACATAATCTTGCATTTTATTTTGAAAAGCATGTATTACACAAGAAGTGAATTCAAATAGGGGAGTGGTAGTAGACCTATATTTCACAAAAGCATGGTGGCAAGGTGAAATTATAGATTTATATAATATAGATTTAAGTTATATACCAAAAATCTTGGGAATAGCAGACAACTTAGAAATACCTCTATACTTACTGACATTTGACTTGTTTTATTTTTTATGGAGAGGAATAATAGAAGTTTCTTTTCAAAGGTTAGGGAAAGAACACAACTCCACGGAAAGTTTAAATAAGTATACAAAGATTTCAAATGACCATCAGCACAATACCTGAGCACATACCCTGGCACTCCATCTGGACCCTACGAAAATACTAATCAAAGGGGCAAATTCGACAATTAGATCGGCAATTGCCTGATCTGAGTCAGCTGTCCTTTTTTTCAAAAAACACTGTTGATGGAGTTTTGAGGATCTACGCTTCGCATTGACAAATGCGTAAAACCGTTTAGAATCCATCCGAAACTGTTGCACACAACTTATATTGTAAGCCTTATAACATTGTTGGCTCAGAACAGAGAAATTGGATTGAACAATCAGAAAGCGAGAGAGATCCAAGGAAGAGCCAGTTTCCATGAATTTCTTATATAATCTAGAGTTCCTATTTTTAAGGTTTGTTAATTGCCGCGTAAACCAAATAAGTTTATTAGACGTACATGAAATACAAACTGGAACACATATATAAAGTAAAGAGTTTAAAGTAGAGTAAAAAATCGTGATTGCACTTTTCGTGTTCCTGCACATATAAAGCTGAGACCAGTCAGTCTGGGATAAAAGCAGTGAGTTTAGTATAATCGGTTAACCGAAACGAGCTCTTACTGTAGGTTTAATATGTGGACAAAACACATGGGCTGGTAAAGCCGTCATCGGATGATATTAATCTTCCAGCAATCAATACGGGAAATCGATAGGAGCGAGACATCCAAAACAAAAATTAGATCAAGCATTCTAAGTAAAGAATTTGGGAAGGCATTGATCTGGCGCAATGACATCCCAGATAAATTATCGAGAAGATCATGTTGTCGGGAGAAGATACTAACATATATTTACTAATACTATAGAATGTACATACCAAATTTAGTATCTTCTTAAAGTCTCCGATATCTGTGCGTTCATACAGACAGATGGACATACAGAAATTTAGACAATCGCACAGGTCAATGTGGTCGGAGATGCTGCCTTATGACTGATAATAAAAATAAAAAATTCACATCGGGAACTTAAGCTTATTAAAAAAAACAATGGAGATATTTCAACGTGCAGCTAATTTAGAGAAAGTTATGTTATTCCGCTTTAATTATATTAACTAATCGCTTTAGAATATTCTGTTACATTTCGGTAAATTTCGCGTTTTTCTAGTTGCAGCCAAAAACGGATTATATTTTTTGTACGTTCGCGACCGCGTGTTTATTGCTAACACATTAAAAACTAAAAATCAAAAGAGCCTAGTTTTGGCACCAATAATATTCCTTGTAAATTGCTATCGAAACATAAAAAAAATGTTTTTTATGTATTTCAAAATCGTACGAACGTATATCTATATATATATATATATATACCTGTTCAACCTGTTTTAAAATTGATTCGATTTTTCTGCAACTGCAATTACCTTTCGCAAAAGTTTTCTAGGCAATCTTTAATTCTCCATTATAATCGACTCTGAAAATAAAATCAAAAGATAAAAGGTTTTAATGAAAAAATTTTTTTGTTTAAGAATGTTAAACCAATGCACATTGGGCGGAAAAGCCTTTTTTTTGGCAAAAACCCCAAAAAAAAAGTTTATATTTTTATGGTTACAATATTTTTTCCAGTGAATAATTGTCCCACCTCATCGAAAATATTTAATTTATATTTTATTATGGAGCCCTCGTCTTACGCCAGCCCTCCAAAGTTAGCTTTTTGTGCCACGTGGTTTCTGTACGCAGTCTGATTGAAAAATTTGTAAATATTTGACAGTCTCGCATTTTTAAACGGTTTGACTAATTTTAATACCTCAAAATGGAAAATATGCATCAAAGTATGTAGAAAAGTATTATATATGTATTTAATCATATGTGCTTCTGTTTCGTTATTTTTTCAATGGTATTAATAAACCATAATTTTGTTGAATCTAACGTCAATATAGTTGTGTTTCGTGGAGCATATCTAGTAAGATACAGTAGGATTCAAAAAAGTGATTATGTGGTAGTATGTGTTATTATATATATATTTATATAGATTTTAAAACATTTGCGGATTTTTGCGGTTTTTCGAAATATTTTAATAAGTGTAGTAATAGTAATATCATTTGAAATTTGTTCGATTAAATTCAAAAAATTTTGTGAAGAAACGCTTCGTTTGCATTTTACAACAATTTAACAGACGTAGTTCACCGTGCTTTGGATTCTTCTGATCCTTATTTATCAAGCATCACTTCAAAAAAGCCTTCAAAATCACAAAACCTGTCAAAAGAGGTTATTGCACTTTTAAAGTTGCCAACATTTGAAGTTGCAGACCAGACATATGGAGATGAGGACGAGTTTAAAAGTAAAGAACTTTTTGATTTTGATTTAGAAGTTGAAAATATATTTTAATAAAATTTACATGCATTTTTATATTTAATGGGGTTCTTTTATGTGGGCGTGGGCGAAGGCGTGGGCGAAGGCGTGGTTGCAGCTTTAAAAAAATTAATTCAAAATTCACAAATAATATGAGCCGCAAATTTTCCAAGTTTCAAGTTTCTAGCTTAAAAATTACAGTTTTTGCCAAAAAAAAGCCGTTTCCGCCCAATGTGCAATGCACAGTGGTGAAACGGCTGATTTAGCAGCGATTTATTCAAATTTCAACTATAAACTGTCAATATCATTTCGCGATCGATAATTATTATATTCGATAGGCCAAAAACACTTTTCGTTTCGATTTTATCTTAATATTCGCATAGCTGTAAAGGCTCAAACACAAATCATATGTTCAATTAGCTGCTGCCAACCAGTTTCCCTCCAATTTTTACCATGTGCTGAAACTTGTATAAAATTTGGTTTTATTACATTGAAATTCTTCTTTTTACTATTATATAAAGAATAACAAAACAAGTGCTTGCGACCTGTGTTTCGTCCCAAAATTCAATATTCTTTGTAGTGCTTGTAAGGGATATTATTTTTACTGAACTTTTAAAGTTCGACCAGGCTTGATAACAATGAATTTTTAAAAAAAAATTAGTCATTGTTTTACGCTGTGAAAATTTCAAAGATGAGCTGCATATTTCCGCATATTTTTTTTAAATAAATTCTTTTAGCTTTTTTTTTTAGACCTGACATTTCATGTTCTATTTACAGCTGGGTTTCCACTAGTGAATGCGTTGGGAGCGTTTGCCAATAACATCAAAATTCGCCTGACGCACGTTCAAGACCTATGTTATTTGCATAGACTGTTAGGTGTGGGATATGGACTGTTAGGTATGGGAAAATAAATTATGACGTTTCTTTCAGCTTTACTTTATTTTGCTCTCTGAAAAAATATACAAAATTCATGGCAGCGCCCAGGACTGCAGACCATTATAATTATATACATATGAGTCAAGAACCTCATTTACTTTATTATATTATCATATTTGTGATTTCTTTAACAATTGAAAATCGAAAACTGGGTAAGTGCCAACAAAATATTATTAGTCGATGTTTGCATACCCTGCAAATTTGAATGAGATTCTATAGTAATATTTTGAGTATTTGCTTACTTGATTTAAAAATAAAACATCAATATGTTGTATTATGCTAAAAATGTGAAAATAAATTTGAATCTATTCATTTAAATACAAATTCTAATAATTTGTATGTTGAGTCAATAGCAAAGGGTATTTCGTGCGTAGTTATTAAATTCTTTCAGTTCGCGCAAAAGTATACATCGACACAAAGAGCACCACCAAAATGGGAGAGCAGTTCTCTCGCATACACTGCTCAAAAAGAAAAGAAACACATATATTTGTGAGCCCATATGCATGTATTATTGTAATACAAACATTCTGCATTAACTGATAAGTTTAAAATAAAAGATAATTAACTTTTCGTTGTCAGATCCTAAATAAATGCTAAATACTAAGTTCGCGTTCAAGTTTCAGTAATTTGGGCGGTCCACAAGCTGCTCTCTCACTCTCTCTCTCTCCACCATTAGGGACCGCTATGGACACGATTGAGAGAGACTAGGTTACGCCACGCGCACGACCGTTATGTTCCGTAATATTGCGTCGCAGTCTTGTGACGTCACATTTTACCAAAGGCAACGCAGTAGACTCACAGTCTACGCCAAATAGGCACTTTTTTTAGTTAATCGGCTGCTGTTACTGATGGGGGGATCTGGTTTGGAAGGGACTCCCCGCATAATATAGAAAAATGTCAAGCGCATCTAATGACATACCTCCTACTTCTACATTTTGAATAGATTATCTACAATAGCGTACCAAAGTCAAAAAATGTTGAAAAATTTGTATCTTTTATGAAAAGTATCTCTATTTCAAAGTATTTAGCGTAAGATGTACCGGTCCGATTTTGATCAAATTTAGTCAGCTAGTAAAGCACAGACTGAGGCATAACTATAGTGAGTTTGGTTAAGATATATTGATAAACAAAAAAGTTTTTCATACAACAAACTCAGATTGAAACCGAAAATATATGATATAGTTATCCGATCTGATCCATTTTAGGATATGTACTATATTTATGTGTAAAATGCATATGTACTAAGTTTCATAAGCATACTTTGAAAATTTAGATACCTTTTCAAACAAAGATACAAATTTTTCAACAATTTCAAACTTTAGCAAGCTATTGCATGTAATGTATGGAAAATGTAGAGGTCAGAGATATGTCATTAGAAGCTCTTGACATTTTCCTATATTATGCGGGGAGTCCCTTCCAAACCAGATCCCCCCATCAGCAGCAGCAGCCGATTAACTAAAAAAAGTGCCTATTTGCCATTCATTGCAAGTCTATTGCGTCGTCTTTGGTAAAAAGTGACGTACATACGCATTGAGAGCCGAAAAGTTGCAGCCGTCTTGTCGTTACCTATGGCTCTCTATATCGTGGCTATGGAACTTTAAGTTCTCTCACGTGACAAGAGCGTAAGAAACACCCGACGAAACCCGAAGTGCAAAATGGACCTATGATGTAATTTCGGGGTATCCATTTTCCTTCTATGGGGCGGCGGGTCTATGTATACTCTTTTGTTAATGCTATTAGGTATGGGACATGGGCTGTTAGGTATGGGAAAAAGTCGAGTTTGGAATGAACGCGGGGTGTGCCAACTCGTTTTTGGTAGAATTTCATAGATTGCGTTGATTGAACGTGCGTCAGGCGATGTGAATGGCAAACGCGTTCGACGCATTCACCAATGGAAATCCACTGTAAGTTTGAACTATATCTTATACCTGCCATAGGAATAGTCGTTCGAAATTGAGATATTCTATGAAATAGTGTTTAAAATTTTCTTACAAGACCATTGTAAGGGTATATGACTTTGGCGAGCCGAAGATAGACGTTTCTTTCTTGTTTTATTATACGTTTATATTTGTGATGGTAGTAACCCAAAACAAAACTTACCGTTGATTAGCCCCTTCATTAATTCAAATATAAACTGCAAGTTGGAACAAAGTTGGACCCCTATATCTTGTAGCTCCTATAGGAACAAGCGGTCGAAAAGTGCTCGTATGAATACTCTTCTTTCTTTCTTAAGATATCAAAACCAAACTTGGCATCTCAAAGTAGAATTACGATTTCTACAATCCGACCAAGTTTAAACAAAATCGGACCACAATATTTTATAGCTATATAGGGGTACAATAGATCTAATTGGTCGCAATAATCTCTCCCCTAATAATAATCTTATAGCTCCTATAGGAAAAATCGGTCGAAAAGTGCTCATTTGAAAAACTTTATTGTTTTTCTAAGATATCAAAACCAAAGTTGGTATTCAAATTTTTCTTAGGAGACCGTTGCAAGGGTACATAGCTTCGGCGTGCCGAAGAAAGTCATATATGGCGCGCCAAAGCAGTATACCCTTGCAATGGTCTTAAATAGTTCAATATTTGACAGATCGTTCCTAGTATTGAACCGATTTTTACCAAACCTAAACAGATTGTACAGAACAATTTTTTTTAATTGATCTGATGAGTTTGGTTTATGAGATATTTGAAAAAAAATTTTTTTTTTTTAAAAGAACTCTTTTTTGACCAGATTGTTCTACTGACAACTATATGATATAGTGGTCCGATTTTGATCAAACTTTTTCAGGTTGCACAAATTAAAATTATACATTAAGTTTGATTGCGATACCTTGAAAAAAAAAATTAATTTCCTACAAGCATATATCGAGTGATTGTTCCAATGGGAGGTATATGATATAGTTGTCCGATCGGCATGGTAGCTCAATGGCAAATCCAAAAACTTTGCATGCAAACAAGTACATGTCGTTCTGATCAAGAATATGTATATGAATATACATATACATAGATGGGAACGTCTCTCTTTATGCATTACACATTTAATGACAAAATTATAATACACTTTATCCTAAATCACTTTATCTAATATATCCTCATTCATCTGGATAATTTAACTTTTAATTTTACTTTAAATTTTTAAAATTCCAAAAATGACGTCGATCCAGCTAGATTTTCACAATATATTGAAGATATTAAAAATCATTTAAAATCATCTTATGAACTTAAGATGTATGATGGAACAAAATGTCACATGCGACATGTAGTGTGTGACAGTGATTAAATCTAATTAAAAATAAACTACTTAATATTCTTATATCAAGCATTATTAAGGTACATTAATGCATAACATTTTAAAATTAGTCGTCTGTAAATATTCCTTAAGGTTTCGCTGAAATAACTGCTTAAACTGTGCGCCCTGAAAGCGACTTCTGTTTTTTTCGCATGCGAATGACTTGGTTTTTTGTAATTATCTTGAAAACGAAGAATTACACAAAATACACCAGAGTACTAACTATAGTGCTAATCAAAAGCTATAAGTTCGCATTTGGTCAAATCAAAATAATGTATTGGCATATGTTCTTTTTTTCATTTTGAATGCGTACGAATATCGCAATCGACATTAGATATCTAGAATATGTTCAACCGAAACTGGATTTATTATCGAATATTAATATGCCTATGTGTCTACTTGGGATTTCTGTTCAATATGATGACAGGACCACCCAGTTGGGGACCATATACCACAACAATACGGTAGCTAAAGCTAGCAACGGGACCGCACAAGCTTTAAGATTGTCAGACTGACTGACCGACAGCATTTTGAATGCACCAGAGCATGCACCATGTTGGAAGTTAATTAGCCTCTGGCAACAATAGCGTGCCTAAGGGTAAGCCTGGACTACTTCAGTTTGCACTAGGGTAATTCAAGTCGATCATCATAAGCTGCTGACAATGTTCTCTTCGGTTATGTTACAGGTTTGCGGTGTGGCTACCACAAGCTGATTGACTGTATGGGCACTCATATGTACAAGCGACAAGCGCTGGAATTGACGATTGCAGCGGATCACTTACACACGTATACCTTAGTTCTGGAAACTTGCATATAAAGCTGCAAGATGAGCTGCGCAACATCTTAGAGCGTGTGTCGGGCTTCTTGACGTCTAGTTGCCGTTTTGGGGCGCATGTGTCGATTGTTAATAACCGATCGCTGCTGGCTGAGGCTGATTGTCGGCGTCTTTAACGCTCGACTTGTTTTCTTAGCTGGTTGCCATGCTTAATATCTGCCTGACCGACCGGCTGCCTGACTGCAAGACTGCCTGGATTTGGCTTCCTTCACTGTCTAGGGTTTCCAGAGTTTCTCAATCTCATACAGCGCACTTCAAATAGTTGTGACGCCGACAATGGAAATGTCTTTTGCAATTTAACAATTGGTTGAGTCGTCTTGATTTGCAGCGCAACAACATAAACGGAAACAACACCAGCAAATGTACAATAATACTGTGTTGGCAATACAATAAATGGGGGCGGGTGTGTAGAGGTGCTGCATCTTTTGGAGGCACTAGCCGCGGCGGGGTGTATACTAACATAATTATTTATGCCATGGCTAACCGCAAATACTTTGCACGATTCATGATTCACGAGCAGTAGAAAAGACGAAGACAGGGAAAGAGCTGTTCCATCGAATTCATCCATCCAAAAATATATACGTTAGCCGAAAACTTATTACACAGTAAGAAATTATAGTTTAAGTTTAAAAACATTCTGGCCTGTAGTCTATAGAAAAGTTTTAAAAAAGTATTAAATGTAAACAATATTGAAATAAAACCAAGTGATAGTGCTATAGTCGAGTATACTCGACTACCCAAACTGCCAACAAATATACGCATTCACATATACTCGTACTTACATACATACATAAACACTAAAGCCAAACAGTGCAGAATTTAAACAATAACGATAAGGCAAGCAAGCACACAACTGCAGACAGTGGAGTATCAAGAGTATCTGCATACACAGAAGTCTACATACAAGATTTCGAGTCTCTAGCTCTCTTAAAGTCTCTGAGATCAGGATGTTCATACAGACGGACGGGAAGACAGAGCAGCTCGGGTATTCATGCTGATCAAGAATATATAGCTCATGATTAGTCAGTTTTGCAGGAAGACAGTTTTCTGTGCATACACAAGCTTGTTGTATAAATTTTGATTTGCACTGCTTAAGTTGAATGTACAAACATATGTGTATGTATGTGCACATACTCGTGTTTGTGGCTCTCGGAATAGGTACAGTCGACTGTAGCATTCTTACTTGTTTTATCTAACTTAACCATGTCTTTTTGGGATTCGATGGGGATAGATCTAGACTTGCCAACTACGATATTCTCTAACTGAATTTTGAGATCATATTAAACAAAAAGAAAAGCAAATGAGGTTTTTTTTATTCACGTTTTAGTTTTAATTTTAAATTAAAAGTATTTCAAATGACTATTTTAACTACAAATTTTCTGGCTTTTTTTTGTAACAAAAAAAAAAGATAATAATGTTAAACGGAAAGCATTAACCGAAATTAACAATGTCTATGACTTAAAATTAATTCCAGTGTGCATTAAAATCAATCATATAAGAAGTAAACTATTTTGAAATAAATTTTTAATTTAATATGATAAAGGTATAAAATCAATACTCTTGAGTTTTAAAATTAAACTTTTTTTACTGTGTAGATATTATTGTAGTGCGTTGTACGTAGTAGGAAGAGATCAAGCAAGTGGGATGATCCCGTTCTGAGGTGTGGTTTTTTCTTCCTTTTTTTGTTTAAAAGTAGAAGCATTGCGAAGAATAATTTAAATATGTACACTCACTTTTAAGGCTTCTTTCAAAAGTCATGGTTTTGGCAATGATTATTGTTGTCTTGTATAGAATTTTTTGTTTTACCTTTTATCGTCTTAAAATATGCACATATTTTTCTATATGTAGTTATAGTTGTTGCTAATATTTTTATGTAATTCAGGTTCTCTTTCGCAATGATATCTTTTTTTTCTCAAATTGTTCTTATATATGTATGAGTATACTTACATTCTTCCATACATGCTCACGTATACATACATGTGGACAACATAATAGGTAATCGGCCGTTTTTAATTTTAAGTTTCCAGTTCTTTAACTATTGTCTTTTTTATACCCAATTTCCACCAAGGTCAGAACATGGTCGAAGCCCAAAGAAGTCAAAGGCTAGGTCGAGAGGCAGATCGACACCATATAAAATCTTGTCCGTAAGGTTCAAATTCAATTGTTCTAGGGAGAGTTGACACAGTTTCGACTCTTGCTTCGACCAGGAACAAAAAAGTATACTCTTTTGTTCCTGCTTCGACCAAATGGCCAGAGGATATTGTGGAAAATGATAGTAAGACATCGATAAAAGAGCCCAAAAACATCCGATTTTTGTTAACAACCAAAAATTACCGATAAATCAGGTGAGTACATTTTTATTGCTTATATTTTTATTTTTAAACAGTGGATACTTCAACGAAGCGCAAAAAGTAGTCGAAGAAATGAAGAAAGCATGGATAAGTATGTTACATTGAGCATCTGGACATGTTTTAACTAATTAAAAAAATACATGCATATTTTAGGTAAGCCGCAATTGATTGAGTTGATAATAGACGAGAAAACAGGAGTGGAGTCGTCTTCGCTCTGTTTGTCTGCCTCTAGACCGCAAAGGAAGACGCAGGCAGATAAAAGGATTATGGATACTATTAGGGAGCAAAAAGAGGTGCTGAATGAAATGGCACAAATTCAGTTCGAGCTAATTGATTTGCTTAGGCAATTTATACCAGCAAACAACAATAATAATAACAACAATAAGTATAAACATTTAATTTTTTTTTATTAATAATATAAATCTGAATTTTCTTCTATTTCAACTGCTGAAAGTAGTTTCGATAGTGCGGATCGTATCCCTTCAACAGAGTGCCTCTCAGTTGACCATAGAACGTCGAAATGCATCTGCTGTTTTTTTTTGCTTCGAAATCGGCACTTAAGGTGGTCAAATGAATTTTCCACAAAGCGTCTCGCTTTTGATAGGTGATAGTTGAATGTCATCTTTACTCGCACTCTTCATTTGCACCGCTCATTTATAATATTTATTTATTTTTAATTTCAATCAAACTAAAATATTTATAAGCAAGCTGCAACTCAAATGCAACTCAAATAAACAAAAAACTAGACTATTGCTATAGCGACCTTGGTGGAAATTGAGTATTACGTCTGGAAACATTGCTTTAAAACATATGATAATTATATATATAAAAAGGGAATCACATTCGATGCATGACGTTAAACTGCTACTTAAATTGGACATAACAAAATAAAAGTAATTTGGCCGCGGGAATTATTGTATCAGGTACCCAAAAGTACCTTTTTTTGTGCACATGTGTGTAAACGTGTTATGTACATGCTTATAAAAAATTGACACGGTGCTAGTTAAGCATCACATTTTTAAAGCGTTTCTTTAATAAATTTAATAAAGTATATAAATTTTTAAATAAATACGGTAACTTTATTTTAAGTCATTATGCCTTCATTTATCGATATTGATCTTCGGATTCAAACAAAATAACAAAAATCGCGGCACAGTATCCTAAAATGCAACTTTCTAGACTTAAAGCTATGTATTAAAAAAATGTGCGTGATTCGTTTGTATTATTTCTACTTATTGATAGGTTGCATACATGAGATTTGCCCATTTAAAATATATCAGAATCACGTTCAAGCAAAATTAAAAAAAAAATATAATCCAGAAATAATCGCCTATCTTCGGGATGCCGAAGCTACATACATATATACCTTTGCAATGGTCTTCCAAGAGAATTTTCAATGTTTCACCGATCGTTCCTATGGCAGCTATATGATTAGATTATTATACCCTTGCAAAAGGGTATTATAATTTTGTCTCGAAATGTGAAACGCATAGAAGGAGACATCTCCGACCCAATAAAGTATATATATTCTTGATCAGGAAGAAGAGCTGAGTCGATATTGCCATGTCCGTCTGTTCGTCTGTCCATCTGTTTCTATGCAAAGTTCTGGCTTTATCTTTGAGCTATCTTTATGAAACTTGGCACAGATGAAGCTGGATATTATATGTAGTTTGTATGTCAAAATCAGCACGATCGGACCACTATATCATATATGTAGCTATGGAGGAAAAATCGAAGACACTTAATTTTCATGAACAGGGTTTGTATGAATAACTTTTTTGTTTTTCAAGATATCAAAACGAAACTTGGCATATCGATGCATATTTACGATTTGAAAAAGTTTAAACAAAATCGAATCACTTTATATTATAGGTACAATGGGAACAATCGGTTGAAAAGCGCTCGTTTGAAAAACTTTGTTTTTAAGATATCAAAACCAAAATTGGCCTTCATAATTTTATTAGGAGACAATTGCAAGGGTATATAGCTTCGGCGTGCCAAAGATAGCCATTTCTTTCTTGTTTTTAATATGTAAGCATACTTAGATTTTGCGTTTCGTTGAAATATCTTAGAAAACATAAAAAAAGGTCTTGTGAAACACATTTTTCAAACTATTGTGCATTTAGGCCCTATAACATATCGTGTTCAGATTTTAATGAAATTTATTCATCATACTATATTGGTTTGGTATCTTGTAAAAAGTTTTTCATATAAGAAGATTTTTCATCCTATATGATACATATAGTGGTCTAAATTTCTTCAACATATCTCAAAAACTGATAGACTAGTTTGCAAGGAAACAGACAAGCGGACATGGCTATATTGACTATCGACTCGTCGTTATATATTTTTTTTTTATTGGGTCGTAGAAGTCACCATCTTCTTCCTTGTCAAACTTATAATACATTTTTGCAAGGGTATATTAAACATGGTTGCATTTTGTTGGGGTACTACCGCACAGGTTAAGGCAATGAACGTGATCATGATTTCCGAAAATGGGCGGCATAAGATATGCGATTAAATTGATACATACAAGTATTATATAAATTGGGTGTTATTTACAGGCATAAGAGCGCTGAACTACGGTAACAAAAAAAAAAAAAAAAAGTGCGCATTGGAGACGGCTAGAAAATAAGCAAAAACTTTGCAGTCGGAGAGTCCCGACTGTGGTATACTTTGTTTCCATTAGGCAATATGGAGGTGTAAAAAGGAGGTAAACATTTTTATTTGTGAAATCTTTTAAGAATTTCGTCAGTAGTCCTCATAGCAAATGTGGTGGTATAGATTTTTCTCTTTGCGGAGCGGTCAAGAATGGCATCCTTAGTGAGTGTAATGACTATGACAAATTATTTGTTCAAAGCATATTTAAAGCTGCATTTGGCATGCTGTCAATCAAGTGCGAAAATAAAATTGCCTTCATATGGACCGACAGTCGCACAGACGGACATTGCACAATATTAATTTAATTTTTGGGATCAAAGTATACAAAATAAATATACACGCATAAAGTTCCGCTAATTATAGTTCAGTTCTATGTGCAGAAAGGAGCGAATTTCGGGCAGGGGCGCTGGAATAAGATTGGGTCAATAAGGACGCCAGACCTGCGTCAGATCGCCAACATCGTCCTCCCGGGTTACCTCGCTACTGACGTCGCTTTGATGTTGCTGCGCCTCCAGCTGCCGCTGCTGTGTCTCGTGGTGATGGTGATGATGATGTAAATGATAATTTTGTGTGGCACCTTCCGCCGCCTGCTCTGCAATGGCAACAGCTGCCTGTTGCTCCTGCTCACCCAGAGCGACATTTCCAACACCACTTCCGCTACCAGCACCTGTGCCTAATCCAATCTCAATGCTTGATCGGTTGCCAGTAAGAGAGCTTATGGTCAATTGTTGGTCTGTAGACAGGTACTGTTCCAGTTTTTCACTACTGTGAAGATGTAGGTGTATCTGGTTTTGGTTGACAGTAGAGTAAAGCTGTGGATATAGAACCACAGGCGGTGGTGGCGCCGCTCCATGAGAGCCAACTCCGCCGTACTGAGCTGTCGTTGCTGAACAGCTGCCGTACTGGTAGTTGTTATAACCATTCGACCAGGCCGCTGCGTTATTGTAGGCAGCTGGCGTCGCTCCGTAGCTAGTGTTGAGTGATTCAAGATCTGATTTAGAGCCGGGGCCGATATAACCACTCGCGGCGGCCGTCTGATACGGATCACCAGAAAAGCCATGCATATCCGGAAGCACCGTGGATATATGATAATTGCCCGCCTCTAGCGTAGTCGGGTCATAGCCTCCCATGGTGCTGCTATAGTGATTCATGGCAGATGTGTTGGCCACCGGCGCTGCGGCCGGCGGCGGCGGTGGCGGCGGTAACGCTACTTGGTGCTGTAAGTGGTGCGCATGATGATGATGCGCAGTGTGACTGTGCGAGTGGGCGTGACTATGATGCGCATGATGATAAGTAACACCGACTCCCATGCCCACTCCCACAGGATATACAACGTTGGCACCGGAGCTGGTTGAGCCTGTCCATTCAGCGGCGCCAATTAGATCGGTTTCTGCAAATAAATTCATAGAATATTTGTTCAAATATAAACATATAAAGGAATCAGTTATACAGATGGGATAAACCAAAAGCCAATTAATATGCAACCCCCCGTCTCCAATCCGCAGCTCTTCACCTGCAGCTTCACTTGTCGCAAACATATGTGGGCGTGGCAGGTTATAAACGGAATGGATAATTAAAAATACAATTTTATTTGCGTCGGCGGAACCCACGTGTGTGTATGCCCTGTATTCCTGAATTCCTCGCCGGGGTCTTACCCGGCAAGGGGTTAACAAATTTGCAAAGCAAAATAATATTTCAAACCTCGGCCAACGACAACAACGGGGCGGTCACGCCCACCTTATCATCAATGTTTGACACAACGTCACGCGCATATTTTGATTAATTATGTAAGTCAGCGGGTCCTGGAACAGAAACAGAAATCAGAGTATATATAAGCAAACACAGGACCCCCAGATGCCAAAAAGCACTACCAAAAATTTAAAATAATTAATCATATTAATTAGATGAAAAACCTCAGTCAATGAGGCGTCAGTTAGAGTGACTATACAAATTACACTGTGATACAATTTTTAAACTTCGTATATGGCAAAAAAATTTTATTGAGATTCCTTTTACACTAAGGCAGCAAAAGCTTTAAGTGGGACCAACAATTGTAACGACTATGCGGACTTTTAAAGGCATTAAAATAACGTTTGCATACTAAATATTACATATACATATGTATTTAAGTTGTATGTAGGTATGATTTAGAGGTCTTCGTGAATACAGAAGGGCAAAAATCATTCACCTCGAAAATGTGTATACGTTTCTCTGCACAGTTTTGAAGGAATGTGAGTGAATGTTGTAGTAAAGCCTGTATTGACAGCTACTGTACTCATTTACTCATACGCTGTACAGCAGATATTGGGTACAATTAATTGGTGTGCAGTTCACTCACTGTACAGTGATTTGTTATCAGTTCTCAATGAGAACAACATTTGACAGGTCTTTCACACCTTGTTTCGTCCTCGTTTGATAGAGAGTTTAAATTCTCCATTTAATAATTTTTATTTTATAGTAGCAGCGTATTGCTTAAAATGAATCGCTTCAAATTTAAAATGTAATACTTGAACCAACTTATAGTACATACATATGCATACATGCACATATAAACGTTATCTTTGACTGTTGCTTTGCGACTTTACATAAGCATATGCATACAAACTTACAAAAGAACAACCACAAGTATACATACATATGTATAAACAAACACAGTTTTTTTAGTTCTACAAAAGATTTGTTAATAAATTAACATCAATAAACAATTCACTTTAAGAAAAACTTAAATTTTTTGTAAATTCAATGTGTTTAATTTAAATTACAAAGTGGAGATTAACGGTAAACTTTTTTTTTTATAACGGATATCTCATTGATGTTATAAACAATCATCGTATGCGATTTCTAACGATAGCAGATTAGCTGCGAGCTTGCAAAGTTAACATATGTTTCAGCACTTGCTGCACAAAAGCTGCCCGCTTTTTTGCACACCGCACATTGGGCGGAAACGGTTCTTTTTTTGGCAAAAACCCCTTAAGCGGTTTGACTAATTATGTGTTTAATTGTATGTGCTTTTGTTTCGTTATGTTTTCAATGTTATTAATAAGCCATATTTTTGTAGATTTTAACTTCAATATAGTTGTGTTTCGTGGAGCATATCTAGTAAGATACAGTAGGATTCAAAAAAGTGATTATATGGTAGTATGTGTTATTATATACATATTTATATAGATTTTAAAACATATGCGGATTTTTGCGGTTTTTCGAAATATTTTAATAAATGCGGTAATAGTAATATCATGCGAATATGAAATTTGTTCGATGAAATTCCAAAAATTTTGTGAAGAGACGCTTCGTTTGCATTTGTCGAAATATCCGTGGTACCCAATGACCGTTACGATCCACAAAATTTTAGTTCACGGTGCACAGATTATTGAGTCATCTGTACTTCCTGTCGGTTGCTTAGGCAAAAATGCATCTGTAGCTCGCAACAAATACTATAAGCGAGATAGGATATTACATGCCAGGAAAAATAGCCGACTCAACAACCTCAACAACAAAAAAGCCTTCAAAATCACACAAACTGCCAAAAGAAGTTATTTCACTTTTAAAGTTGCTAACATTTGAAGTTACAGACCAGACATATGAAGATGAGGACGAGCTTAAAAGTAAAGAGAATATAGTTTAATAAAATTTAATGTTATATAACTTTCAAACATTACTTTATCAAGGCATAACAATATCATAATAAAATGAGTATACATATAAATTTTATGCAATTTTTATATTAATAGTTTTGTAATACTTATGGACATTTTAATAAAAAATAGCTTATATTTTTCACAATAGATTTTCATTAGTTAATATCTTTTGGAAAATAAATTATCATATTTTACTTTAAGGAAAAAATAATTAAAATAAAATGTTCTCAATTAAACAATCATTTTAATAATTAATGTGGTTCTTTTATGTGGGCGTGGGTGAAGGCGTGGTTGCAGCTTAAAAAAAATTAATTCAAAGTTCACAAATAATATGAGCCGCAAATTCTCAAAGTTTCAAGTTTCTAGTTTTAAAATTACAGTTTTTGCC
Source organism: Hirtodrosophila alboralis (assembly GCA_035043045.1). Lineage (NCBI taxonomy): Eukaryota > Metazoa > Arthropoda > Insecta > Diptera > Drosophilidae > Hirtodrosophila > Hirtodrosophila alboralis. The sequence continues at coordinate 32,143 of JAWNNH010000136.1, read as the reverse complement.
AAAAAAAAAAAAGCCGTTTCCGCCCAATGTGCACCGGTAGGATTTTCGTGAAATGTGAAAATAAATTGTGAAACAAGTTAGTTGATTTTAATTGAAGATAAAGGTATGTATTATATAAATAATACCTATTTTACGACTACTGCTTATCTCTTATAGTTATACTTTGATGTAGAACTCAGCTTAACTAATAACTTTTCATAAAACCAAGCATCATACTTCATTGAAGTGCCACTTTGAAAATTCAAAAGAATTTAAGCTAATTCCAATTTTCAAAATTAATATGTGCCTTTGTGATCGTGAAATGTTCAAACATTTTATGCAACTTTTTCAGAAACTCAACCTCTTTAAAAAAAAATCGTTTTTTTTTAATTTAAATAAAAAATAAAAATATTTTTTTAACAATTTTTTATAAGCAAGATACAAATTTTTTGTTAATTATGAAAATATTTATTTTTCTTATATTATTTTTTAAACTATTTTCTATATGTGAAAAAACAGACTCGACATACGGGGAATAATTTTAAAGTTATTAATTAAAAACAGCTAATTTCGATAAATCGACCACTGTGCTGCGTCTCTTTAAAAGTTCTTCCGGCGTTTCTTATTGCAGAAGCGAGCAATAGATAGCAGGATATGCGCTCGCCAGGGCTTGCGGAGGGCAAAACTCCAGCTATGCAAAGCTTCATTGTGTTGCCCGAAAGGAATCACCATTAAAAAGTCTTGAGAGAGTTTGACGGCATTCCTTTGCACTAGAAGTGCGGGACACAAATTAAGTAGCATCTACTTATGTTGCAACCAGTGTTTTGTAAGCAACCAGTGTCAGGAAGTACGCAGTTAATAAAGTGTACAGGACAGGTCCATGAGCACAGTCCTGCGAAACACTTGCTTTAATGCGATTGATGCCTAATAAATCATTTCAATCACGCTCGTGCAGAATCGACTACAGGATTCAGTAATGTTTGGCTAGGAGGAGACTCTAAGCTTAAAGAAAATACACTCATGTCAGATTCAATCAAACGCTTGTTTCATATCCAGGGAGACGACACAACAGAATTCCTTGTTCTTAAGGACCTCTTATCCAAAATGCGCACTATGTACTTGTTCTGATACGCCATCTGTCGGAAACCAAATTGAGGGTAGGTACACGAGTTAAAAAAAAATGGAGATTTGAATTCTTCTCTGATCTAATTCATTTGATGTTTCTGAAAATTGATATTGGAACCAAGTCACCCAATCCATTAAATGAAACAGAAGTTCAGAATATAACACATTAGCCTTGGCTTATCTACTTAATTTTTACTTAAAAAAAAAAAAGATATTTCTGAAAACAATAATGTTGCTCAAACAACACATTTTTTAGTCGGTAGTTTCTATGGGCCTATAAGATAAGGTGGTCCGATTTTGATAAGATTTTGTTAGATAATCACCATTATTCAGACGACCTTTTTAAATAACTGGCACGATCTTTCGAATATTTAAGTTTGGTCGGAATGCCGCGGAAACTTCATATTAAATTAACATATCGATATACAGTGAAAAAAATATTTTGACATACAAGTCAAGTGACTTCTATTTCAGCTATCTCCGTTTCTAGTCAATGAAAAAATTATTATTATTATTATTATTTAAATATTGAATTATTATCCTTAAAATATTCTTTTTTAAGGTAAAACATGTCCGGTAGTCGGCATATTGATGAGATATTCTCATAAAATTATCTGTAAACATTTGCGAAAAAGGTCCCAAAATCAAAATTACTCATATAGCATTTGCTTCGGCTGAGTGGGAAGGATCCTTTTGAATCTCGCAGGCAGCTAAAAAAAAAAATTGTTCCAAAAATTTTAAGGATACCAATAATTATATATTATACAAAATTATAATTACAGATTGATTGAAAGAATATATTTTAGATAATTTTCAAATTTTTTCATTGACTAGGAACGGCAACTGAAATAGAAATCACTTGACTTCTATGTCAAAATATTTTTCCGACCATTGTTCATAACCGTAATTTAAGGTCTGACTGAATTTGGGTCAGTCACGCTTCCTTCACTGCGTTAAACATTTTTGGTAAAAATTATAATTCGTATTTTTTTGCTAAGGTATAACAAGGCACTATGGGACCAATGACCGATTTCGTGGCCTAAATTAATAATGCAATGATTTGGCAAGTATTTTGGCTCTAGTTTATTGGATAACATTTAAAATTATGATTATAAGTGGTTTTGATGAAAAGTGGGCGTGGCACTTTTCCCACTATTTGTAAACATTTTTTTTTATTACAATTGAGCTTTTTTCCTAACACTTAACCAATAACGGCAAAATTAGATATTGCTTACTGGTATTTATAGTAGGTTATATTTAACAATTGCATTTTACCGATCAACTCGCCACTTCACCTTTTTCCAAACTTTAAATATATCCTAAAAGTGAGGTCGTTCTAAAAATGAGGTCGTTTGCTAAAAATTTGATTTGTGGAAGAAATTGACAAAAATTGACAATTATAAAAACTGATCTACAATCACAATTAATGACAGCACCAACTTAAAAAAGTAGCATTGCTGCCAAATGCTGCAAAAATTTTGAGTTCCTTTCCAAAGTCAAATTTTGTTAAAAAATTGTTGCATGAGACACTTTTTTAACTTACATAAAAATAAGGAAAACACATTAAATTTCTACAAACGAGCTTTACCAATATATAGTACAAGCCTCACTGCTTATAATCCATTATAAAGTTTTTCACATACGCTTAGTCTTATTTAACTATAATTTACTGAAGTTGACAAGCAAATTTGCTTACCAAAAACCACGCGCTTATGGTTGTTAACAGCTGTGTTTAACAGCTGTTATCTTAACAGTGGTACTCCTAGTTAACATTTTTGGTACGCAACACGATACTTTGGTGTATTTCTTATATATAAACAACAAAATTTATGATAAATTACGTAAATTGAAATTTTGGGTTTAGGCCACGAAATCGGTCATTGGTCCCATAATGCAAGGGTAAGGTTGTGCATGTGTAAAAAATGTGTGTGTGTGTGGCAAATTTAAAAGCTGCCTACACTATCACTACACATCACCTATTTGCGACTTAAGTTTCCTAATTGCTTATATGTTTATATTAAATATAAAATGTGAATATTATGTAGTGATATTTTTTTGGAAATAACTCAAGGCAACCGGTGTTTCACATAAATTGATTCATTTCAAACTATGCTGCCCTTGCAATTATTATTCTATTATATTCCTTTCCATTCTCGCTTCTCGCCCTTATTAACTGTCTGGTAGAGTAGTTTAAGGCGCAAATTATATCCACGCAATTTTAACCGGGCACTTATCACATTTTAATGTTTAAATTATGGCAAAAATTGCATTGCAGCAGAAATAAATGCAGAAACTATTCCGAGTAGTAATCACAATACACAACTACCGCAAGTTGGCGGGGTTGCAATGAAGCGAAACCGGCAGGATGAAAGCAAACAGGGCGAATAATAGCCCAAGCTATGGGCAAGAGGAGGGAACAACCCAAGGTATACCTTTAGCACGGCACGTGGAATAATGAGCTAACTGAACTCACCCGTAAGGTGAAGCCAGTGGAAGGGAAAACAAGGCAATGCCTACTCTTTGGCATTGGTCATAGGCTACTCATTAGTGTCAATCATACAGACTATATGTTAATGTGACCGTTCTCTCGTATACGCAATGTTAACTTTCTCAAGCTGCCCCTGCACTGAATAATAGAAAAAGACAAAAGTTGTTGTATGCCTACTCACATTGTGTTTTCTACTATATGATACTTGAATTATTTTAACTTCTGAAACTGATATCTTCTTAGCTCTTTAAACCACTTTGTGATTTAGTTTTAAGTCAGAATATTTTTTTTTTAGTTGTTTTGTTCTTGAATGAAAAAAACCGGTTAACGCATAAAAAAAGTACAAATATTAATTTCAAAAGTTAATCCAAACAAGAAGTGAGGATGCGTTATGAAGCTAGTAAAGATACTTAGCAACATTATTATTCCAAATTGTTTTTTCTTCATAATAAAGAGTACGCTTACGCATTCGAACTACCTGAAAATATTGGTGAAATCATTAAAAGTCGTTAATGCGAATCTGTTAACCTTAAATATTATTCCAACAATAAGATGTTAAAAAAACAGGAAAGCTAAAAAGCTATTTTTGCCGCCTGTACCCATTACTCACATATGTACATATGACTAAAATATTGTCCTAAAATAATACAGATGTACCTATGTTACACGGGCAGAAGAAAGCATATCCGACCCTATAAAGGGGGGTCAAAATATTTAATGAACGAAAATTCCAAATAGGTTGCAGGCAGTTATTGATGCCAATAGAGGTGTTAATTATTAAAAAAAGAAAGAAACGGCTATCTTCGGTCCTCCGAAACTATATACCATTGCAATGCTCTTCTAAGAAAATTTTAAATACTTTTGCATAGACTAGCTCAATTTTGACACAATTGTTCCTATGGCAGGTATATGATATAGTAGTCGATTTTATTCAGACTTGGTGTGATTGTACAAATCATAATTCTACATCGAAATGTTGAGTTTGATTTTCATATCTTAAAAAAAAGAGGTTTTTCATACAGACACTTTTCTACAGATTGATAAGATATAGTGGTCCGATTTTGATGAAACTCAGTCGAATTGGTCAGATTTAATACTTCATCGATATGCCAAGTTTTGGGTTTGATAACATGAAAAACAATTTTTTGAACCGATCGTTCCTATGGCAGCTATGTGTACGTACCGGGTCATGCAATCATTAAAGGTAATGAGAGTGCTGATACAGCAGACAAGCTCAAAAAAAACTTAAATAAAGTCGACATTGACTATTTCTTCAAAACTAATACACAGAAAAACAAAAAATTTTTAAGAAATTAACATCAAACTGGTACCGCACATGCTCTTCAAACTCCGCTTTCCCCGAAATTCAACAAAAACCGTAAGCTTTAAAGACCAGAAAAAATTAAAATAGCCCACCCTACACTGGGACATACAAAACAAACTTACCAATATTTAATATCCATAAAACTTGCCAATATTTTCACAAATCCTTAACCACTATATACCTACAAAATTTTTGTCCCAAACTCACCCAACCTAAAAACTTTAAATGGATTCCTAAATAATACAATTACAATTTATCTTGAATTACCTTAGACATGATTTATAATATACCATTAACTTCTAACAATACAGAATAACTACACTTGCTGTTGATATTAAAAAAATTAAATAAATATACAATGTTAATTTATGGTTAGTTGTTCATATATATCTAAAAATTTTGAACATTCACATTTATTTAAAACTGGATCTCAAATTTTTTATAATATTAATTTATTACTGCAGACAATGCTACTGATTTATAAGCTTAAGTTAAGCCTTTTCATGAAATAAACTAAATATATGTACATACTACGCGTAATAAAACGACTATTTTTTTGAATTTTTATTTTTTTATTTTTAGATATACACTGCTGGTCAATAGGTTAGACGCACCAAATTTTTTTTTAAAAAAATTGTTTTAGTGACAATTTGGTATGTATTAGCTGTCCCAAATATTTTTTATATCAAAGTTCGAATCTTGTTCGAAAAGCATTTGCTCATAGATGGTTAATTTTCGAAAACAGTGTATATACATATTCTTATGCATATGGTTTTATTCATCTTCTGTTAAGTCACTAAACAATTCACAAAACTTGCGTCTCTCACATTAGTGTGACCGGATGTCTTCGATGGTCATATCCCATATCCGCTTGGCGTGCAATCAAGCGTAAGGAAGATTAAGAAGAAGAAAGAAAAAAGAAGAGGAGACTCTGTTCATCATCGAAAGTTAGTCTCTTGTACGAAAACCACAGTCCAATAATCGCCGGCAGAAAGGCATTGGGCATTTGGGTATTTGGGTATTTGGCATTGGGTATTAGACGTTGAGCATTCAGCACAAATTGAAGCTCTGCACCTCATTCCCATTCACGGTTCTCACAGTTTTCGTTGTCGTCGCCGTCTTGGGTCTAATTTGGTGCAAATACTACCAGGCAATAAGAAAGAGTACCAGTAATATTAATTTAAGTACGCGTACCTCCACCTCAACCACTGCCTCAGCCTCCGCTGCAGCTCAAATATTTTTTTTCGGGCTTGCAAAATGGCTGACGGTTAAAAAATAGCAACAACAGCAATGTGGAAGTTGTTGTAAACAGCAAAAGGCACGAAACGGAAGTGAGTTTGCGGTTGAGGTTTGGGTTTGGTAGCGGACCAACTTGGCCACAGTTGGCGTTTTATGGGTTAAAAAGATTTCACTTCAATGTGCTACAGTTGACATTGTTGTTGTTTTTGTTGCATGCTGTTACTGTTACTCTTGCCCGGCACACACACGGTACATGTTTCTAAATGCATCGTGCAGCTTGCAATTTTATGTTGGATGTTGCTGCTGGTGCCGTTGCCGCGGTCGCAGCAACAGCTGCGTAACCGCATTTGGATTGATTTGTGGCCTGGGTTACTAGAGGCCCAGCAAAAAGCTCAACAAAAAGAGCTCCCCCACTCTACCATACTCCACACCGACCCCGCATTCCTAACAGATGTAGATTTACATATTGCACATGCTCTCAAAACTTTGCTCAAAATTTAATGAATGCAATTTGCTGCAACACGAAAGCAAGATCAGTATGCCAAGTGTTGCAAGATTTGAACCACATACATACAGTGGTGGCAACAAGAATAGCACCAAGACAGTTGGCGAGCTTAATCTTTAAAAAAAATATACCTATGTGGCATAGATACATGTTCTTAAAGTTTGAACGTAAAAATTCGCCCGATCAGAAAACTATACCAAATAGCTGCCATAGGAACAATTGGTGAGTATTCAAAATTTATTTAGAAGAACATTGCAAGGGTATCAAAGATCTGCAGTGAGTGAAAAAATCGCGCTTGTGAACATACTCACGAAAAATTTGTATAAAACAATACGAGTACGACGCACAGTAAATAGGAGTGAATGAGTGTTCACTCAAGTGCATATTGATGGATACTCACTCATAAATTCACTCACGCAAGTGTTTAGCATATGTTCATGAGAGTGAGTAGCCTATGAATATCATCGATCAGCAGTTTCACTCTCAATATATACCGTGAACGTGAAATAACTCATGAAAAATTGCAATCACTCTCAGTGTAGTGAAATATTTCACTGCACATGAAAAAAAATAATTGTTGCAAACAAAAAAATACACACAATGCATGAAAGGGGGTTGATTTTCAGCGCATTGTGCAGCATAACGACAACTTGTTCTGGTAAATCCTGTTGTGTAGTACAGATCGTTGTTTCCGTTTTGTTTTTTGTAGAAGTTCATACACATATTATAATAATTTATTTATATTAATCGTACGTAGAATAATAAAACATAATATGTATCAAGATAAATTAAGACAAAATTGCATTTGATTTTACTAAGTTTAGTTTACTTTTAAATGGATAGTTTATTTTTAAAATGGAATTTAGAAATATAATACTGTCTACTGTTTTGGGAGCAAAACCTAAATATTGCAGATACGACAATATACCTGAATATAGGTTTAATATAATTTAACCGTGACCAAATACAAAAAATTTCGGATTTGCTCTCAAGTGGGAAAGTTTCCCACTTTTATTAGGTAAAGGGTTGAAGGGGAAAACCATAATTAAAAAAGGGACTGCTTATATAATCTCTGAATAATTCTTTATGTTCTACCTGCAGCCAGCTTACAATGTAATTTTTGAATTATAAAAGTTGCAAGTGTTTGGCGCGTCAACGCGTAAAATGCGTCAAATATGCATATGCATATATATACATATACTTGTGAGCAATGCTCAAAGAATATGTGACGATTGCAGGCGTCGACCTATGTCTTAGTGCGAGAGAGACAGACAACCATTTACAAACATTACAAATTCACAACCATTCAACGAAGAATTCACTGAACTTTCACAATTTTTAAGGGTGAGTTAAGAGTGAGTCAGCCACTTGCTGAATATTGTGTGAGTGATATTGAGTGAAAGTAAGTGGTGTGAATGTGGCACTCACACTCAATATTTAATGAGCATTGCTTGTGAGAGTGAGTATAATTTTTGTTTTTGTGAACGTCAACGGCATTCGTTTCATGTTTGTTTCAATACATTTAGAGTGCATTCAAAAGCTGAGTCACTCACTGCAGATCTCTGAAGGGTATACAGCTTTGGCGTACCGAAGATACCCGTTTCTTTCTTGTTTTCAAATGTTTTAGCCATTTCACATTGGAATTAGCAATACAGATAATATTATGAGAATATTGTTAAGGATATTTTCTTTAAATAAAGTAATGGCTTACAGTTATGAAAGAAAAATATTTTTTTTTGAGAGATATAATACGGTATTATCTTGCATTAAAATATGAATAAGAAAGTTTTGACCTGTAGATTGTTTTTAAAATTAAGATCGCCAAGTTGGCGACGCCAGCTGTTTTGTTGCTATTTTTGGTGCCAGCATTGTATGTATATTGCAAAGCCTAAGTTTTAACAGTTAACACTAAAATTCAAAAAATTCTTTTGGTGTTTATCGTTTATATTATGTACGGGTGCTTAAATAGAATTGAGAACTATATTTTTTAAAACTTCGTTTAAAACCTAAACAAAATTTTAATTATCCATTAAAATGGATAAAAAAAATATCGGTAGAAGGAGTTAAGAAAACCGGTGAAACCTCTAGTAAAGTCGCTAGCGATTTAATTAGTTCGTTTTTTGTTTTCTTTTTTTGGTTGGGGGGCGTAGCAACGCATGTCGGGTACACAAGCTTTTCATAGTTATTGGCATTAATCCAACTAGAAAAGTGATGAGCGCGGTGAATTTTTTCTTGGGTGTTTTTACTAACTGCTGAATAACTATCACATTTACTGACCGATTTGGACAAATGTATGCTTAAAATATTTGTAAAAGAATTATCTAACATATTAAATCTTAAAAGTATTTAAAAAAATTTTTTTAATTTTTAATAGACCAATTGAAATTCACCAATTTTTCAAAATGCAAAAAAAGTTTAAATTTTTTAACTTTGAGAATATGTAGATTCTCTAATTCTTATTCAATCCACATAAACGGCATGTTATTAGAAAGGGAATACAATTATCCATTGGATTGTGTAACATTATTTAAGACCAAATAAGATCTGATGTAGATATGAACAAATAAGTCGAAAGACTGCCAAAAAACTAGCTATTCGCTGTTTTCTCGAAAACCATTCTTTGAAAAAATAAATGGTTTGCATTTTTGAAATCAGCGCCCAAAAATACATAAAAAAAAAGTATATGAGAGCCCAGCTCCTTTTTTGCTGTAATCTAGTGTTATATGCAAAATCGGTCACTGATTCCGAAAAAAAATTTGTTAAAAATTTTTACATTATTATTCGTAATAAGCACAGACACGTCTGTTCAATTCCATAAGTTTCACAACAATTAACACAGAGTAAAAAGTGAAACACATAAAATAGACGCATGACACATTAAACTGTGCTTTGTTATTGCAACTGCTAAACTACAAAATGTTGTGTAGCGATTGATCCTTCGATTGATGGAAAGTCATGCACTTAGTAGCCAACAACGAAACTTTCGACGATAAATTATGCAGCTGGTGGCTCATAGCAAAGATATTGACGGGAAGTAATGCAATAGATATCGTAAAACGAAAAGCTTGAAGAGAAGTAATTCGGTTGATTACACTAGGTCACAAAATTTAGCTTTTTTTTTGTATAAGTTACCAAACCTACTTTTTCTGATACATAGGGTGCCCCAGATGACGAAAAACCACTTTACAAATTTTTCTATGGTAAGACTTTTTTTTAAAAAATTTTTGAAATCTGGTATTTATTTTTTAGCTTTTTTTCAGAGGCAAGCCTACAGATTTTAGCATTACTCGAGAATCTTACCGATTTTCAAATGCTGTACGTTTTCTGAAAGCTAATAAAAGAGCCTATTAATCATACATATACTTTATTTAGTTTAAATTACTAGTTTTGTAACTATTTGATTTTGAATTTAGAAAATGATGATATTTTGTGCGGTATTTTATTTGTATTTACGATTTTTTGACTTTAAAACTCGAGGAAAAGTCGAAATAAATTTTTTTCGTTTTCCTCTTCTTTGCTTTTACATAGTTGCATTAATTGGGCGTCTTTTAAGATATTAATCATTGAAATCGATCAAGAGACGGCGGAGATTTAAGCATTTCAACAAACACGTCCGATGTGGCATTTTTAAATGTACTCATAAAATTCATCGGTTTAACAGGCCGTCCACAAGCGATCATGTGCGCGAACTTGGCTCGGTTTGGCGAATTGTTCGACGTTAGTGGAGGAGATGGTAGTATTCTTGCTTTTCTTTTTTTCGGCATGCATGTTCGCGAGGATGCGCGCATTTAGATGGCCTGCTACTGTCAATGATATCTGTACAGAAAAATAACCGGTGAAACGCATTAGGGGAAGATTGGCGAAAAGGCGCCCCGCTTCTACTATTAGTGTTTCGGTGCCCAGAGAATTATCCTCTACCTCGAACTACAGGATTGTTATCACAATGTGAAGAAATTAACGTCAGGTACCGGTATATCACTCTGATATAATCGAAAACTGCCTGATATTGGTCTCCACATTAGTGCACAAGTACACTAATAGAGCCTAAGATAGTGAGTATTACTTGCGAAGGTTCGTTGATCGGCACACGTATTCAACCTAAAGTACTACCTGTGAGAAATTGGACCAAACAAACAATATTGAATTTAAATTTGAACACAAGTAAAGGTGATAAGCACATATTAACGCCATCTACCCAATTTTTGAGTATCGATATATAACTCCCTACCACAATTACTACTAGTTCTGACTTTCATCGGAATACTAGCTCACTAAAAATATACTATATAAGATGAGTAACCTTGTGCGTCCATATTCGTGTATATACAATCCCGATTCGTTCTGCTACATATGTGGTATCTAATTTGAAAATACGAAGCTAAGAATAAACTTCACCAAAAAGTTTCAAAATATTTATAAGGATTTCTTTGGAAACGAACCCAAAAATTTGAAAGAAGATTGAGCACCAATATTTATATGCAATTCGTGCCAATCACATTTTTCAAAAAAAACAAAACAAAAAGTAAGTACCACATTGCATTATGATGAAATCAATTCATCTTCAGAAAATACTAAAAATTTCGTTTCTTTTTAGGTATACTTTTCAATTTTCAAGACTCACGATTTGGAAAAATACTGATACTCATGGATCCGATTGTTACTTTTGCGCATTTCAAAAAATTGGTATTGGAAAAAATATGAAATGTATCCGCAATTGGCTGCACGTGGCTTTCAGCTTCCTGTAAAATTGCTGCCAAAACTACAAACACAGGAAAAATCGTCAACATCACACGAAACTACGACTACAGGTTCTGACTTTTCAGGAATAGATAAACTTCCCATGCTGTTTTCTCAGAAAGATTTGTAAGGGACATGAACTTACTAAATAAAATGCTGAGATGTTAGCATTGCTGTTAAAGGAACGAAATCTTGTGAAGGAAGAGGTTAACGGAACTTTTTACCGAATTCGACATCTGGCGTTTCCATTTTTAAAATATCGTCGATATTAGCAAACGCAAATTTAAAGCTTAAATATCATGTTATACCTTAAAAAACAAATAGTAAATTTTATTTTTAATAAACATTTTTTAATATACATATATAAATAATTTCTGATTGTTTTATCTATAGATGGGGGGGCCAGACATCGGTCATAGCCACCGAAAATCGTATATACTTTGAGTATAACATCGCATAATTCGGTCGTTTTTGCTTTAAATAATGATCCATTTATATATTTATGTGATTCTGAAATCAAAAGGCCAGAAAAATTAGTTCAGGCGACATTCTCAGTGCTCTAAAAACCAAATTTCGTAGAACATTCAGTAAAGAAATAGTCAATTTCGACAAAAACATATTTAGCTATAAGATGTTGTTATTTCGTTGTCTATCAATCGATTTCAAAGATTCATATCTTAAATAACGCTCAATTAATGCAACTATGTAAAAGCAAAAGAGAGAAAAACGAAATGATTTTTTTTCGACTTTTCCTCAAATTTTAAAGTCAAAAAATCGAAAAAATACCGCACAAAATATCATCATTTTCTAAATTCAAAATGAATTAGTTGCAAAACCAGTAATTTAAACTTAATAAAGTATAAGTATGATTAATAGGCCCTTTCATTAGCATTCAGAAAACGTAAAGTATTTGAAAATCGGCTGTCAGATTCTCGAGTAATGCTAAAATCTGTAAGCTTGCCTCTGAATTTAGGTTTAAAGAGCAAAAATTATAAATAGCTAAAAGTCGCGCAAAACGCTTGTGGCATTTCCGGTTTTGGTTTCTTTCAGATACCAATCACACAGCCGAGTCGCAATCGAAATTATTTGATGATTTTGGATAACACTATGCAACAGCATTTTGTATTCCGGACTTTCTAGAGTCAATTTATATGTATTTTACATTGGTCACTAAATCTGGAAAAAAAAACTTAAAAAAAGGTTGTTGGGACCGTTTCGAGATAATCGAAAAATCTAGATTTACGACTTTTCAAAAAGGGTAGCTTTGGTAAAGTGAAAATAACTCCAAACATAGTTTAATGATATTAAAGTTGTATATATTTTTTAAAAGATAATGAAATTGCCTCTTAATCTGCCATACATCATTATTAAATTAGGTTTCTCGCTTAGAATAAATTGAGGATCTAAATGAAAATTTTGACTAAAAATATGCCTATTTTAAATAAATTTTTACTTCAAAAGTAGAATTTTGGTTTTTGTATCTCTCTCAAAAATATATAAAAGAGTTTTAATTTATCAGCCGAAAAATATAGAAGTTATAAGCTCAGAAGTGAAAAATGGAAAATTTTATTTTTTGTTTGAAAATGTTCAATGTTGGGAGTTTATAATATTTTTAAAAAGTATGGAAAATTCGAAAAATTAATTGAATACTATCAGCTGAGTCCTTGATCCTCACGCGTCAAACAAGGTATCGTTTGTTAAAATCTATTAATAAATAACCAAGTTATAGCCCTTAAACCAACCTAACGCTAACTGAGGAAGACAAACAACAGTTGAACGTTAAATATATTCAGTGACTTTGACCTTTAACGGCCAAATCTGATAGGTATGTTGGCTGTACATGACTATAACTTGTCCATTTATTCACGGATTTTAGGTTTTTATCAATAAACCCGTAAAAAGTGATTTTACCACATCACTTCGTATGACTTATGGGCTAATAACTTCTACATTTGTCGACCGATACTTACAAATATATATAGTTTTAAAGTGTTATACATAATACCAAAATTCCATTTTTCGAAAAAAATTCACTAGAAATGGCATTGTTCAAAATAGCCATATTTTTAGGGAAAATTTGTATTTCAATCCGCAATAACTTTTCCTCGAATAGTCTAATTAAAAAAGGTTGATAGTGCATTTTTCAAAACATCTTTAATGTCATTCAACTATGTTCGGGGTTTTTTTCAGTTTACCAAAGCTATCTTTTTGAAGAGTCGAAAATCTACATTTTTCGATTATCTCAAAAACGGTCCCGGCAACCTATTTTTTTAATTTAATTTTTTAATCAACGACCCATTTTTCAAATATATTCACTCTATATTATAAGTTCGGGATACAAGAACTTTTTTCAAATTGTTGCATAGTGTAATTTGCGCTCACGTCGACGATATCGACGATGTGTCATATAATTAACAGCATATTACGCGTATATATAGGCTGCTTGATAAGCTGCGTCTGAGACAACAAAAAATGCAAAATTATTGAAATAATTAGCATAAGCAACGCTTAGTCGCTGTATCAGAGTTTTGGTTTTAGATTCGTCTAGATTAAGCAGTGACCAAGCTAGTGTTGAGTCATTTAGGAGTGAGTCAGTTATAATTCTATAAACAGTGTTTCTGTTCAACCAATTTTCTGTAATCCGAAAAGTAAACATAATTTACAATCTTAATGTGGTCCAAAAATTTATTTGATAGAATTGTTCAAGGTCATCCAAGCCATAGAATGCAATGGATTGTGAAAATGGTACATACATACTTACATACTATTATCAGTTCATTCATTAATAAATTAAAACTATATTTTCATATACATTTTACTAGTGATAATCATAATTTTAACATGTTATTGCGATCATCATTAATAAGACAACCGAAATAAGGTTTTTATCAGCCTATTTCCTTTTTTCAATTTCTTAAAGCGAAGATACAATCAAATTCTATGACAAATTTTATACGTATCATAAAATTTTCTAAGAACGTCAACATATAGAGCTTAGTGATTTACGCTATATAAATATAAAAGAATAGTTTTTATACCCTGTATCCATTAAATTATATTCTTGGTCAGTATTATAAGCCTAGTCGATCTTTCCCTGTACGACTGTCTGAACGTACGTCCGTCTTTCTGTTTGATTTTATCGATTTGCAGCGTGACGGGGGAATATTGAAAATTTGAAAAAAAAACTTGATCTACTGGCTTACATTGACTTACATACAGGCATACATTGACATACATGTTAAATTTGGTGTCTTTAGCTCTTATAATCTCCAATATCCATACGTACAGACAGACGGAATGACGGACGGATAAACAGATCAACGGGCAGGGCTTTATCGACTCGGCTGTCGATGCTGATTAAGACGCGGGTACAGGGTGTAAAATCACTTTGATACATATATTAAAATATTGCAAAAAAGGAACGATGGGGTCCCAAAACGAACGACTTTAACGGCGTTGAACTATTTTTAAGGTGCGCTAACGAAAATAATTTAATTAGCAGTTTAATGTCAAGAGATAAGCCATAAGTTCTAAAAATAAACCGAGACTGAAACGGAGATGGGATATCGGCAGTTCATTTACCTAATTAAAACGTTTGGGCCGCCTGTCAGTCAAATCGGCTAAGCTCTTGACCATTCTAATAAATAATAAGTAAGCACGTAACACTCAAAAGCTGCCGACTGCGGTAAGCTGTGTTCCCAGTTCTATTAAATAGATCAAAACGAGTTGTTGGCAAACCAATCTTAAATACATGGTCTTGAGCATGCGTAATTTAAATGGCTTTTTAATGGCTTTTTTTAAGTGAAGGATCTGCGATTCAATAAAGTACATATATTTTGGATCCGGACGATGAGCTGAATCGATGAATCCGTCTGTCTGTCTGTTTGTCCGTCTGTCCGTCTGTTTCTATGCTTACTTTTTGGCTTTATCTTTGAGCTATCTTGATGAAACTTGTCACGGATGCATTGTGTAGATGTATGTAGTTTGTATGTCCCGATCGGATCACTATATCATATAGCTGCCATTGGAATGATTGACACAAAAAATTGTTTGGCAAGTAATCAAAACCAAACTTGGCATATTGATGTAAATAGTATTAAATCTGACCAATCCGACTGAGTTTCATCAAAATCGGACCAATATATATTATAGCTCCCATAGGAACAATCGGTCGAAAATGTTTGTTTGAAAAACTTTTTTGTTTTTTAAAATATCGAAATAAAGCCTTTCGATGAAGGATTACGATTTGTAAAATCTTACTAAGTTTGATTAAAATCGGACAACTATATCATATAGCTGTCATAGGGACAATTGGGTAAAAAATCAGTATTTTTTGACAAACTTTTTTGATTTTTAAGATATCAGAACTAAGTTCACCATATCGATATCGTTCTGTACTTTCTGATAAAGTTTGACTGAAATCAGACAAATGTATCAAATAGCTGCCATGGTATATAGCTGCCAGGGTATATAGCTTCGGTGTGCCGTTTTTTTCTTGTTTAATATACTGTAAAAATTTCATAAAGATAGGAGAATAAGCTTCAAAGTTAATAAACAAAGAATTAACGTAGACAAAACAGCAGCATTTTTGAACTTAAATATATTTGTATGTATAATATATATGAATTGTATATTTTGGGCTGCACACAGGGTATATAGAGACTTTATTTGTTTATCAGCCCATGTACCGAGTTTTTTACTTTAAATGAAGCTCTAATTTGGACAGACGGACAATGCACAACCCCAATGCACTCTTGCATCAATTGGGAACAAAGTATAAGCACGCGTATTTTCTCAGCAATAATAACTTCATAAAGAATTGTCTAGAGTTAAATATATGATGAGGACGGGTTTTATAATATAGCCAAGTATTTTTTAACTTACCCTGAATTTGAGGTGCATTTGGCTTGTAGCTCTGGCAATCCGAGTTTATTGTACTGTTTGAAGATGAGTAATTACTGCCCAATTGCTGGACAATGCTTGCGCTTGTGGTTAACGAGTTGCCTGCTGATGCCACTGATACTGCAGAGGACGCAGCAGCCGCCGCTGCTGTCGTGACAGCCGCAACCTTTGCAGAGCGACGCAAAGTTTCTAGTTCATGAAACGTTTTTGGGAAACCATCGATAAATGGACGCTGGCCAAGTCCTAGAGCACGATACTGGGAACTGCCAGGAGGACCTGTAAATATTGAGTTCCGCAAAAGAGCTGCATAAAACAGAAAAAGCAAGTAATACTAAAGCTATTCGATATCTTAGACCATTTTTTTACAATTATTTAAATCGTCAAATAGTGTTTTGTATAGAAGTATCTTTTCAAGATTCCCTAAGTTTTACAAAATGGGTTAAAGGGGGTCATAAAACTACACATATTTGTATCAGGCATAAAGAGGCATCTCCGACTAAGTAGAAACCTGCAATTTGAACTGAATCTTCCTTATCGTAGGCTTACACTCTGAAAAAATGTTGTCAAACATATATTTTGGAAAGTGGTTGGAAATTTGAAAATTGTATGAAAATCTCGGCTGGAGCATACCCGGTGGCACAGAAGGGTACACTCAAGGTGACATTGTGCTTAGAATATGCAGAATATGGGTAGTTTGTTCTTTAATGTAGTGTTTCTTTTTTTTTTTTTTTTTTTTGAGGAGCTAGAAATTTGCGTCTGCCTGTGTGTATGAACTTATACATAGATCTCAGAAACTATAAGAGCTGCAGACATTTGGTATATAGGTTTATGTATTTAAGCATATTACTTTGATTTTTGACATACGTTATTATAATGATGCTCAAATATCATAACGATCTGATAATAAACACTGAAGGTGTTGAAGTAAACAATTGTTTATGCATACGGAAGCAGCCACAGTCCCCTGTCGAGCAAGCATTGGCCGTTGAACTGCTTGGTTTTCAAATTTTAATATGCGTTGCTTTATTTGAATTTGTATGTATATACTAATGTAAAAGTATTGGTGTTTGCGGATCATTCGAGTATAGATTTCTTACTTCCTATTTATTACTCAAGAAATTAGGTAAGGTTAGATTTCAAGAGTACGGAATTTGTTTTAAATAAAATAAATCAAACTTCAAAATAAATCTATCATTCGACTCTAGAGTTCTCACTTCCTATTTATTACTCAAAAATAACGTAGGGTTAGGTTTCAATAGTACTAAATTTGTTTCAAATAAAATAAATCAAACTATTTCACATTTGTTGTTTTGCAGACAGTTGCAACGAGTATGAACGTTCAGGCTCCATCACATAGTTTTGCACCAACATTCCCGATCGAATTGCATGCCCAAAACCAAACGTATTTTTCACATGATTGTTTTTAAACAACTTTATTTTATTAATTTAAAAATTAAAAATATAAAGGAGCTACAGTTTGAAATTAAGAACAAGAAAGAAACGGCTATTTTCGGCTCGCTAAAGCTATATAACATTGCAATGGTCTTCTAAGAAAATTTTGAATGCCAACTTTGGTTGGCATCTGATATCTTAAAAACAACAAAGTTATTCAATATACAATATTTTGTTCGAACTTGGTCTGATTGTACAAATCGTAGTTCTACAGCGATGTGCCAAATTTGGTTTTGATATCTTAAAAAACAAAGAAGTTATTCATACGAGCACTTTTCGTATCGTAATTCTACATCGATATGCCAAGCTTGGGTTGATATTTTGATAAATAATTTTTTGAACCGTTTGTTCCTATGGCAGCTATATGATATAGTGATCCGAACGGCCGACTTTTACATACTAACTACCTGCTATAACAAAATGCATCTGTGGCAAGATTCATCAAGATAACTCAAAGATAAAGCCAGAAAGTAAGCATAGAAACGAACATGGCTATATCGACTCAGCTCGTCATCCTGATTAAAAATATATAAATACTTTCTGGGGTCGGAGAAACCTCCTTTTATGCATTACACATTTCGAGACAAAATTATAATACCCCTGAAGTACTGGTAACTAGTTCGTAACTGGTGGAATCACTACTTAGTATAGGGTAAGTCCCTTGTGGGAACTAGCTGAACAATTAGTTTAGTTGCGGCAGGGATTGGCTCTCTGAGACATGAGAGCTATGGTTTAATTCAAGGCGATTCCCGAGTAAAAAAGCTATACCTATACCGTATTGGTTAGCAGGTAAGCCTAACTGAATTAATTGGCAAACGAGCTCACAAAGGGTTTATTGGTGTTCTCCGTATGCGTCATTAAAAAAAATATATTAACAACAATAAATAAATAAAAAAATCAAATTATTTTGGTGGTCCGGCTAGTAAGTACCCACGTAGGGGGTAGTGGAGTTTAATGGTTCAGCGTCACTATAATAAGTATTCTAGTAAAGAGAAGTGGGGTGGTAATTCCAGCATGACCAATCGACACCTCTACAAGGACCCTATTGCAGGAGTATACAAATTTTCTGCATGTTACGTACATACGTATGTATATACATATGTGTATGTATATGTGTCGAAGGACACGTGCTTTACTCGAGACTCGCCAACGGATAGTTCGATCACTCATTGTTGCTGAACAAAAAGATTTGATTATAAACAATCATGCAAGTGATTCGAATTGAATGTTTGATTTGAACACATCAGCTACCAATCACTCTTTGTTTGTGAAAAAAAATTTTCGATCTTCAATGATCATGCATAAGTTCGATTATAAGCTCGAGTATACTCGAATATTTTTATATTCGTTGCAGTTCAAGGTCTTGGCATTATTTGGCCCACATAGTCTATTCAGGGCTTAGCCTTCGCTGATGTATAAACATGAACCACCCTACACCTGGACGGGACTACGCGGGTGTGCCGCCAACCCCATTAGCACTTGCAAAGAAAATTGTCACTTAGCTAACCATACGTTAACCAAAAGTATTGCTCAGTTGGGAACGGGGTATCTCCTTGCAGAGAATTGTAGAGTAGAGCAAATTTCCTTGTTTGGACTTGTCACATTCAAGTTACTTACACCACATTCGTCCCCTACCACCACTGGTTTCTTCGTTCAATCTTTGATCACTTATCCGTCTGTAAATAATGCAAACTCGAGGCAAGGGAAAGCTGCAACGCATATTACTTGTGCATATACACATATGTATATGCATATATATATTTGTATCAAGATTATATGAAGACATAAAAATGCAATAACGGAAAAAAATAATAAGATTGCAAAATAATCTTCAGATGCCGAAATTTAAATGCCCTTAAAATCGAGTAAAATATAACTTAAGCATTGGGTGTAATTCACATACTCGATATACGCACTTTCGTACCGACACAAGTACACATCGATAATATACATATATATTTTGTTGTCTCGTTCCACTAAAATTTCGTTTAATAAAATTTGCAAAAATAATTGACATTTTTTATTGCTCGCAATATATTTAACATCTGTTTTAAATTTACACTACATTATTTACGGCATTTAATCGTGTCGATTATCGCTTAAGTTTACATTTTCTGTTAAACTTATATCGTATGAAAATTTTGGACAGCCGTCTGGTAAAATTACCAGGTTGATGAGTTTACGACACATTTAATACATTACGTTAATACCCCCAATAATATCTTAAATATTTTCCGCGTTTGAGGAGAAAATATTTATCCAAATATTGTGACACTTTGCAGTAGATATAGAGCGATCCAACGTCATTGGCTTCAATAATCCAACTACTTACTTACTTCATTGTGACTTTAAATATTTTTGCGACGCTTAATTTTGTTTCTATTGCATTTATCGACTAGTTTTTTCAAATGAACGGACAGAGTGTTATCTGCGAAAATTTTTTTAATGAAGGGAAATAACTATATGTACGTTGTAGTTCTTCTCGAGTAGAGTATTACTGCATACTTGAAATTTTCAGATGACCCCCAAAAAACCTGGAGTTATCGCCAAAAAACGTTTTTGATACGTTATAATTGAAAAGTGTAAAATGTAAATTTTCTCGGCTGTTAATGTATTTTAATTATATGTTTTTTATAAATGACTGTTATATCTGATTGCACAAATTTAATATCCTCATATTTACCCAGGAAATACAAAGTTTTCATAAAAAAAAAATCAGTTTTATACAAAATCGTTTGATATATTGATGATATTTCAAGCTTCAAAAGGGGCAAAAATTTAAGAGGCTAGTTATCATATCAAAAGATAGGTTCATGATTAGATTGGTGGTTAGTTGATCTTTTTTGATTAAATAAGGGTCGGAAACGTGACCCTTTTAATTCGTTGCAAATTTTGTGACAATATTAGTATATTCTCATCAAGGGTATTATAAAATTAATTCATTGTCATATATGCATTAAACGAACTGAAAACTCGATGTGACGACGTACACTAGGCTGTCACCTTAGCCAAAAGGTTTTCTTCGAAAACCGCAAAATTTTTAGAAACTGTAGGAAGCAATGCGGCACTGCAGTTTGGATTAATTCAGTTGAGATGAGTTGAACTTAGTGTGTCTGTCCGTCTGTTTTGGAAAACCAGCTGCCCCTTGCAAACACCTTCCCGAAAGGTGTCTAAACAAAATGGCCTACGTCTGTCACACGATCTGCACAGTGAGCAATTTTAAAGTTAATCCAACGAAAATATTTTGAGATTATTTAGAACACACCTTCTGCCACGGGGATTATTATTGTTTACAAATATGTGCAATTGACCGACGAGGGTTTTGCTATTATCATTAATTAGGCACTTGCTTAATGCTCTCTAAATGTTTTGACCTGTCCCAGTCGAGTGACTTACGGGCCACATGGCGTAATCTAAAACACAGCGGGTGTCAGAGTCATTCGCATCGGCGAGTCTTTCTTTTAATACTTAGTAGTTCTAAAGTGCAGAGTGTTAATTGCTTGTTGAAGTTTTTCTCTATTGATTTTGGTGTTGGTTACTTACTCGTCTTGGAGCGCGGCTCCCTTGGGCCGTCGACAGTCACTTTGATGGCTTTGGCATAGGTGGCCACCTGTGGCGGGCTTGTTGCAACGGTAATTGTTAGGGTAAAGCTCTTTCCTGCAAAAAAAGGAATGGCCCAAAAAGCATTAAAAGTCATTCGTTGATTTATGCGACAAAAAATTAGCTACTGAATCAATTTCAGCTCCTCACACACCATAACGTTTAAAAAGTATGCAAATTACTCTATCCTCACAAAAAGCTTTATGACAAGCTTGTTGCGCTTGCAATTCACAAAAACGCTACTAAAGCTTACGCGTCATTTTGTTTTTCAAATTTGACTTAGAACTAACGTTTTATATATTTTTATACCCTTGCAAAAGGGTATTTTAATTTGACTCGAAATGTGTAATGCATTGAAGGAGAGTTCTCCGATCCTATAAAGTATATATATTCTTGGTCAGGAGGAAGAGCTGAGTCGATAGAGCCATGTCCGTTGGTCCGTCTGTTTTTATGCTCACTTTTTGGCTCCATCTCTTAGCTATCCTGATGATATTTGGCACAAATGCATTTTGTGATAGCAGATAGTTTGTATGTTAGTATCGATCGAGCCCGATCGGATCACTATATCATATAGCTGCCATAAGAACAGTCGGTCGAGTATTCCAATTTTTTTAGGAAGACCAAGGTTATATAGTTTCGACGTGCCGAAGATAGCCGTTTCTTTCTTGTTACCTTTCAAATCGCAATAAATATTGAGAAAAATGCAATACTTTTGAAAGAGTTTTTGTCAAGCTACATTTGCAATTGACAACAATTGGAGTATAACAACTTGGTTATTTAAATAGCTCATTGTTTCCATTGTAAATGGGTAAATGGGGGTCATCAAATTGTGCCATTTTATGTAAAACGCAATGCACCTTTAAAGTTATGGTTTTTACTTATGACTATACCTCGGATTTTGCATATTTGCAAATTTTTTGCATATGTTGCATATTTGCATATAATGCATATGCCAAAAATATGCAAAAAATATGCAAAATATATGCAAAATATGCAAAATGTATGCAAAATATATCCAAAATATGCAAAATATATGCAAAATATGCAAAAAATATGCAAACAATTTATAAGTTAAACAAATCAAAATATAATATAAAAACAATTCAAAAAGTGGGATATTAAAATTTTATTAATTAATATAGCAAATATGAAATATATAGGATATTGTATACTAAACTTACAAATTATTCCAGATAATTGGTATTACAATATACTACTAAAAATTTTTCTAAATTATTTATTGAGAGGCTTTAACGTTTCTACCTAAAAACCATTTTGTATGCGGAAAAGCTTCTTTCAACATCACAGGTAGTATTTGGAGCAAATTTATATTTAATGATATTTTCATTTGTGACAGGTTCCAGTCCAGAAAAAACTTCAGCGTTTTTACTTAGAATATTATTACTCTTAAAATAATATTAAAATCTGAATTTCTTCTTAAAATGGCTTCAAATTTATCCTTTAATTCTATTCCCAAATCACCAGCTATGTTATGAATAATTCTTTCAGCTTCCTTAAATATTTGCATTGACTTTGCTAATGCTAGACCCTTGGCTTCTAAGGAAGTTATAATTTCGGCAACTCTCTCGAAATAAGTTATGACATGCGTAATTATTATGGCCATCTTAATGAGTTGTACTAATATTCTGCTATTGCAAATAAATACCTAAGATAATAAACAAAGCATTTTAATCTAATAATCGTTTTTAATTCTCAATTGGCTTAAGCTGAAACTTGATGGCAGTCCCTTTGAGATGTTGGAAATATCCCTGTGTACTGCTACATTGTGTATTATAATTTTGTCACAACGTATGTAAAGCAAACGTCTCCGACTCCAAAAAACATAAAACTAATCTCGTACCTTTTGAGCTATCTTTATGGAATCTAGTCCGGATCGGTTGACTATATATACATATATGCAATATAGTATCTAATTTTTTTGAGCTGTCTTGATTAAATCCAGACCGGATCGAACGAAAAGAACATTTAGCCCCCAGCATCCATCGGATGAAAACTTAAATTTTGTTGAAAGACCATTCCAGGGGTATATAAGTAGCTAAAGGTCATGCAACGTTAGCCTACCAAATATTTGGTGTCGAATAAATTGTTGAATAGCCTGCAACACAAGGGTATTATGACAACACATAATTTTAACTTAAAACATGCGATTTATTTAATAAATATCCACTTTCTGATACCAATTTTTTATGATGATATGATATTTTATACATTTGCAAATCAACTTTTGTGATGCACAAATTTATAATGAAACGCGTGTCGATAACATGTGAGTTCAAATTCACATTTAATCCGAATCCACATCATTTTTATTTTTAATATTTGTTAATTTGGTTGTGGTTTAATTTGGTAGTGGCTTACATAATGCGTATTATTATGTCAAATCATTTTAGAAATTCAGCTTTCGTTGATAAAAGAAAAGAATTCACCATTGAGAAATTTTCTTTGATAAGTAGAACCCAGTACATACATAAGGTCAATTATTGGGTTGGCAAGAATGTCGTTGAATTTTTTCATTAAATTCAAGGTTAATTTTATTATATATAAAGTAAGCATTTATCAATTATATATTGTCCGTTTTGTTCGACCATTTTTGCAAGAGCATTCATATTTCAGTTGAATTGAGAATTCTTAAAGTTCATTCGCTATTGTGAAGCATAATTTATTTGAGCTCGGGACATAAATATTGTTGATCCTGCTTTTATGTCTGCTCTTTAGTGTTTGTCCTGTGACCGCTAAAATAACATCATAAAAATTTTGAAACCTGTTTGCCGACATCGAGCAACATTATGCTCATTCAATGGGCTTGCCCATGCTTACACTATTTATGGTTAGAGCAAAACTCTAGAACTGGCAAGCCTGTAGAATTTGAAAAGCTTATCGATTGACAAACCGTAGACGAAAATCGATTATTTGGTTTGGGAGGCTGGTTACCTTTTATGACTCTTAGCGGCATTTAATGCCATTTCACACTGACCATTTCAACTATCAGCAATATAAACAAGTATGAGTGCTATATTCGACTATACCCGGTTTATGGTGCCTACATGCACAGTAGCTGTTGTGCTGATACTAAGTTGAATAGCATCGGTGTATGCATATTAAGATAGTCATATGAATTACGGATGACAAGAACCATATCGAAATGAACTTAATCTGTGTATGGTATACTGGAACCTACAAACCAAATTTGTTGTCTCTAGCTCTTATAGTCTCCGAGATTTGCATGTTCATACATGATCGACCCGGTTATTGATACTGATCAATAATATATACATAAACTTTATATGGTCCGAGTTGTCTACCTATGCCTGTTACATGCATTTGCACAGTTTTATGACCCGATTTAAACAATTTTTGCGGCAGGGTGTATAAAAGAATTGTGTGCTCGTCACTGTTGTTTTTTGTTGTTATTTGCGGTCTTATAGTCTACAGACTGACAAAACGACAGAAACCGTTACACAAACATACTTTATGTGCACGTGAATACAGATATTCGTATGACATTGTTACACAATTTTTAAAACTTCTATAAATATCAATTTTATTTTCTATATATATTAATATATAGATTTTCTGCACAATTTAAATGTTCAATATATGTATGTATGAGTCTACATAATCCGGAGCTGTGGGCAAACAACTTGGTTAATGCGCTATCGTTCATACATACAATGCATTGCAATGGTGGCCACAAGTATTTTGAATGTCATCAGACTTTTATTTCAGTTATCTGCGTTTCTACTCAATGAAGAAATAAAAAAAAACACATGATAGTGGAAAATTATGTTTTTTATTAGAAAATTAGCGATTTTAAACATTACTAATTTTTTATTAAATAAAATAAAAAGTAAGTCACCTAAATTTGAGTAAAAAGTATTTTGACAAGATAATATATATATATTTGTGTATATATAATGTATATATATTTCAAAATAATATCCTTAAAATATCCTTTTTGAAGGCAAAACTTGTCCGTCGGCATATTAAAGGGATGTTCTCATTAAATGATCTGTATTGTTAATTTCATTATGAAATTCCTAAAATATTTGGAAAAAAGAGAAAATAGTCTAAATGATATGGAAATTGATTCGGCTGAGTAGAAATGATCCTTTAAAGTCTCCCACGCAACTAAAAAAAATATTGCACGGGTACCAGAATTTAGAAATTGATAAAGAACACAAATAAATGCAGCCTTTGTAAGAATCCAATGTGGAATTTTAGCGACACGGCGCAAAATTTTCATGCTGCGCATGAAATTTCCCATTTACAAGGGATGAAATATTTTGTTTACATTTTTCTAGGCTACAAAAAATATTTTTATAGAAAAACTTATTTTCAACCGAATTACAAAAAGGTTGTTAGAACACGTGCTTACAATTATTTTAACACAAGCACCTAGAGGATTATAAATTTCATGACTTGGTATGTTCAAAAAAGTTGAGTTTGGAATATTTCGAACAACTTTTTTGACATGGATTTTTCGAAAAACCTAAAACCAACAAAGTTATATGTCGACGAAATTTTCGTTATCTCTAAAGAAAAGTTACCATCTAATCGAAAAGCTTTAAAATCCATTAAACCATTATTATACCGCAAATAACGAATGATTCCGTTCGATTTCTAAGATCGGAAATAGGATGAAGACGCTATTTTCGGGGATTAAAAATCGACTAATAAAAAATAACCAATTATTTTGACGTGTGCATTTTCGTAAATGCTCATTAGCCTGGCACTATAGAAATAATTCGAAGTCCCTAATTAAGTTCGCTCAAATTTTATACATACACATATGTATATGTATATATCCATTCCAAACTCTGTCACTTAAACTAATTGGCGTGCAACATGGTCGTAGACGTGGCTTCAAATGTCTTCATTACTTTAAGCCGAGCTTGCGTTTGAAAGTCAAATCTATCGAAATGAGTAGTCAAATAAATCAAAGTGCTCCACATAAACGACACACTGTGGCTCGTTTTGCTGAAGTTGCTGGAAAAAATCTGTAACTTTAAAACTGAATAAGATATCGATCTGAAGTTTTAAATGAGTAACATCAAAGCTTCAAAGAAATGTTTGGTATAAAATTGGAAGTAAGAAGTAGTACTAAAAAGGGCGTACTTTAACGGTCAAACACAGATTTTCGTTATTTTAAAAAATAGAACAGATGACTATAAAAAGCAAAAAAATAACTCTAAAAATTAAAGTGCAATTTGTTATATATATATATTTATGGATAAGCTACTCTCACAACAACATCCAACTACTTCAATTTAGGTTTTTTACTACGGTGGTATATCTGTTCGAAATATAGCAATTTTTTCCGGTTGGGAGCTAGTACGCAAAACATTCTTAGATCTGTTTTATGTGAAAAAGTGATTATTTCACATAATAAAATGTTATTTTTACTAAACTAAGCTAGCTTTTGTGATAAATAGTTTCCAAGTTAGAGGGTATATTTTCATGAACAAAGCTAGTTTGCACCATAGTCAAATATCGACCACCCACTTAACAATATCTAAAATGGAGCTGTCATTTTATCAACTCTTTGAAGTCTTTTTAATAAGCCATAGTTACGAGATATTCTTGAAGCGAAATTCAATTGCGCGAGCCTTTTTAAGTATAAATCTGCAAAGGTAAGCTGTTTAAAAAAAAAAATTTAAAAAATTTTCTGCACCAGGCTTAAAAAAAAATTTATTGCATACAAAATGTTTTTCAACAAATGTTTTTTTAAACGATTCTAAGAATAAAATTAAAAATAAGAAATTTAATTTCTAATTTTAAAATCTTTTTTTTAGCTCTATCTTTTTACTGCTCTTACGAAATAACGCAAATCTGTGTTTTATCGTAATTCACGCCCTATTTCGTACCACGACCACTCTCATTTTAATATAAAATAGTTCCTTGAAGTTTTGAAATTACTCATTCTAATTTAAAAGTTAATACCCGACCGGCAATTTGACATGGGTTTATTTACTAAAGATCATACATCTTCCAATGCGCGCAATTGTAGCAATGTTTTTTTTTTAATTTCTTATTAAATATCTGCGGAATCATTTAAAAAAGGTGTACGCAAAACTCAACTCAAATTTAGAAAAGTAGTCAAAATTATAACGTAATATAAAAAAAAAATTTATTGTTTTTTAAATATTTTATTTTTTATAAATTTAGTTTAAAAAAAATATTCCTTATAGCAAGAAATCATATAAAAATAAAATTAATTGTTTTTTAAATATTTTATTTTTTATAAATTTAGTTTAAAAAAAATGTTCCTTATAACAAGAAAAAATAAGTTGGAGACAAAATCTTAGCCCGATTTAAATGTGCTGACTTTTAACTTAACCTTTATAATGCGATTATTTTCTATTTCAGTATTTTTTTTAAATTACATGCGCTTTGACGAGCTGCACACGCTACAAAAAAATTCTAAAAAATATAAAACCTTCTGGATAAAATAGCAAAATTAATTACTAATTGAAAAATATTAACATTTTTGTCCATCGCATTAACACGAAAATTGATTTTTGCCAGCTGTTTTCGGAAAACGAGCCACTGTGCGACGTAACAAAATGAAAATCCAAAAGCAAATACCAAAACTCTTTAAGAGTCTCCCAGTTATTTTGGTCTTTTCTTTGGTAGCAATTATTCAACAGTCCAAGCTACCTTTGTGGTATCTGGAAAAGGTTAAGGCGAACGTAAAAAGGGTAAGGGGAAGAGAAATTAGAGCAACATGCTTCCAGCATATAAGACAATCAACCAGTACATAAATAACAAGAGAATACTCGTCTGCCTATTGTTGTAAAGATAAAATATTGTACTACTTACGAGTACTAAAGACTTAATGTAAATTATAATATATAATAATAATAATAATGGGCTACAGTCTTACTCCCGTTTTCAATCTCAACGATACTCTGTAACGGAGTCATAGGTCACACGAAAGCACAACAAAGCATACAATCTAAATTAGTCATCAACTTCAACCGCATTTGAACAATAGACACACGAAGAACATATCATAATTCACGCACAACACAGTAGTCCCCGACTCCCAAAACAGGTAATCATATTCTGTGTATTTGGTAGCGACGATCAATTTGTAAATTGAGTCCGAAAACCAAGATAAATCCATAAGTAAATAATTTAAGCATGTGTACACTGATAACATTATAAACCAAGGTAATCTCAGGATGCCTGTCATCAAGCGTGACATACGGAACAAACTAAGCACATGTGTTCGGAACATGTTTGTGTGTCCTTTTGGAATAAAACCACAACATTTGAAATGTATTATACTATATTTTTATACCCCTGTCAAAGGGTATTATAATTTTGCCACGAAATGTGTAATGCAGAGGTGGAGACATCTTCGACCCAATAGAGTATATACATATATTCTTGATAAGGACGACGAACTGCGTTAATTTGTTATAGCAGGAAGCTTGCATGTAAAAATCAGCCCGAGCAAATCACTATATCATATAGCTGCCATAGGCACGATCGGTTCTAAAAATTGTTTTTCAAGATATCAAAATCAAACTCAACAGTTCGATGTAGAATTACGATTTGTACAATCTGAGCACTATAATAAAGAGCTGCAATCGGGTGAAAAATGAGCTATGAAATTTTTTGTTGTTTTTCAAGATATCACAAGCAAACTTAATGGATAAATGTAAAAGATTATTTCTTACGGTCTGAACACATTTAACTAACATTGAACTACTATATCATATAGCCGCCATACGATCGGTCGCACATTAAAATTTTTAAGAAGAACATTGCAAGGGCATATGTTTATATGTTATAAACTTGGAGTACCGAAGATAACTGATTTTTTTTTTTGGGTATCGAGAACTTCGTAGCCTGAAAACTATTGAATATGTGAATGAATATATGTTACAGAAACTTCTAGTCGATGATTCCAAAATACCTACTGTCGTAACTAGAGATTTGTGTAAATTCACAGATAAACTATTTTAATAAAATAAAAGTAATGTAAAAAGTTAAAATAATATATCTACCATGAATCTGCATCTTAATTTTTTCCAAATTTAAATTTTTATTCACAATTTTGTATTCTACATATTCTCTAGTAAAATCTTTGGTAATCGCTGCTAGCAGCTCAAACCAAAAATGATATGCTTACTTTTTGGCTTTATCTTTGAGCTATATTGGTGAAACGTGGCACTGATGCATTTTGTTATAGCAGGTAGTTTGTATGTTTGTAAATCGCCCCGCTATATATCCTGTGGCTGCCATATTAACAATTAGTCGTGTATTCAAAATTTTCTTAGAAGGCCATTGCAAGGGTATATAACATCGGCGTGCCAAAGATAGCCGTTTTTATTTGTTTTTATTAACAATAAAAGATGCTCGATGATATATGATTTCTACACAAACGCGTCATGCCATCGATAACAGGCTAACTCGATAGGTCTTGGATGGTGTTTCTACTGCACTGGAAGCGTTTGCAAACAGCTGATCATTTGTTTGCAAGGGGCAAAACTTCAGTAAGCAAAGTAATAAATATTCTTTAAATTTAACCCACAGAATTTTTATTACAAGTGCAATTTCAAATGAGCATATGCACTTAATATGAAATCTCATGGTCGTGCTATGGTACGAATTCCAACTTCTAGAACTTGTGACAGGTGGGTGCCACCTTGAGCAGCGCCCAAAGGCAACATATGCAGTTGATACTTTGAATTATGGAATGGGGTAATCAGCGGTTATTTCTGTTTTGGTCGACCATCATCACAAATATGATAATATAATAAAGTAAATTAGGTTCTTGACTCATATGTATATAAATATAAGGGCCCGCTGCCCTGGGCGCTGTCATGAATCTTGGATTTTTTTTAAAAGAGCAAAATAAAAGTGAAGCTGGAAGAAACGTCATCATTTATATAGAATATTATAAGCTTATGAAACTCTGCAGTTCTTGGAATTATTTTTAATATATTTGTCATTTTAATTTTCGCGCCTTAATTTTGAAATTGTGATAGTTGAAAACAGCTGTTTTTCTCAAAATTGAGCTAACAGCAATTTAACAGCAACGCAATCTATGAAATTCTACCAAAAACGAGTTGGCACACCCCGCGTTCATTCCAAACTCGGCTTTTTCCCATACCTAACAGCCCATGTCCCATACCTAACAGCTTATGCAAATACAATAGGACTTTCCACCAATGGAAATCCACTATAACTCTGCAAAAAAAATCAACTGCAAACAAATCAGGAATTGGCATTCTTATAATTTATTTTAAATGGTTGCGCCCAAATTTAAATAAACAGCTGAATTTTGCGACTTACAGACAATTAGCCAGCTTACACAGAATAAGCAATAGTATGCACCACGTTAAGTTTGGCGGGGCAAAAATCTGAACATTTTGAAATTAATTTTGTGTTGGAATAATCAAGGTTTAGTTCCAATAATATTTTATTTTACGAACAAATTAATAACAACTAATCTTTTCAATTTTGTTCTTCGAATGTTAAAATAAAATACGAGAAATATTTAACAAAATAGTTTTCTTCCGCTGACAACCCTAGGAAGCCAGTCTAACTGGAAGTTAACCTAACAGTTGGCAGGTGCTGTTTGAAGTTTTAAAAATGAAATCTCTCGAACTTCTGTGACACTGACGGTTATTACTAGAGATTTTAAAAACATTATCTGACGCTGGAAAGTGCCAACATGTGTAACAAATTTTTTTGTACTAGTTTTAAATGCGTTCATACGGAAATTATATAATTGACTCTATTGAATAGAGTATAAATTTAACTTTATTTTAATATTTTTCTATGTAATGATACCTTATCTAAAACTATTAGCATCGGTGCAATCAGGTCGTAGACCCTATTTGCCCCACTGTAGATATACAACCATTCAACCACTAAGTCAAGTAACCACCTAACCAAAGCCTTTTAAAAATCTCCATCCTCAATGGCCCATCCCTTATTAAAATCACAATTCCAATGTGAATATAATATATAATAATTATACGTATGTTGAGACCAAATTTGTGCAACTTATAAATTGTTATGGCGCGTGCCACTCATTTGCCTTTTGGTATAAGAGTCTTTCAATCCTTCTGCTTATTGCGTTGAAGTCAAGTCCTTTGATATGATTAGGCCGTTTTAGATGGCCAGCTGATAGGCATTCTAATAAACTAAGCGACAGCAGTCCCGTTTACGAGACTCTGAGCAACCAGTTGATTAAGTTGGGGGTAGGATTCAAAAATCCGAATTAAGTTAAAATTATAACATCAAAAATGTCGACGCATGACATTGTCAGGCAACCCGCCCATAAAATCTGAAAAAATGACATTGGCTTTGGAATTTAAATACTCTGTAAATGTATGAAAGGGATGTGTTATTGTCGAGCGATATTGCGAATAGGCGGAATAAAACATCTCTTAAATCATAAAAATAAAACATACATATCCTTCTTTTATTGATATACATGTCTGTCCGTTCTTCTTGATAAATGCATCTATCTATAAAGATACAAAGCAGATCCAGCGACTTTTAAAATATGCAGGGCAAACCCTAAACTTGATTTTTGAATCGCAAATTTGACTACTGATTATCTAAATGTGAAATATCATTTAATTATTAAGAAATTGTTTTACAAACAGTAGAACGTGAAGTCCAAGCAGTGATTTGCGTTGGGACAGTGTTAGAGAACTTAGCCACAGGATATCTGCCTGTCGACCACACTTCACTTAAGCATTTTATATTCTTTTTTAATACAAACAACATATACAGGGGTGTCACA